>OX336368.1:8433822-8617414 GCA_946902895.1 Fragum fragum
TTTTAACGGTTAACTTCGACTCGTGACTATCCCAATTTTCAGTGCAAAAGTTCCGACGAAATCTAAAACTACGTAGGCTATTATTGAAATACCCCAGTTTTATTTTGATCAGCGATCTCTGATTTTCGCAAAAACTACTTTCCAGAATATTATATTTAAACAGTATAAGAGAAGGAATAAAAATAATAAAATCAACGAAATGAAAGAAAAATTGATACCTCCCTTTAAATACCCGAGAAATCTTACCATAAGAAGGTACTAGAAGCTCAAAAGAATTGTCGTATTAAAAATCAGTACTTTCAACTAATCATAACATGATTCTTTAACCCAATACCAGACAGCATAATTTTAGACTGGTCTGAATTGAAAGGAGTTGCAGACGACCATTTAGAGTTTCTGGCATTTAAGATTTTTCAACTTTCTGGATAGAAAACACTGTGTAAAATAAAGAAATTGCTTGTTTCAAGCAATTTCTTTATTTCTCACAATGTTTTAACCAATATTTTTTCTTGATGGGCGTCAAAAAGCGTCACTGTGTTGGAACCACTTAAGGTATCTTTGATGATACATTTTTTGTAGTTCTTTTCTTTTGTGCTTTTCTCTTATTTATTGGCACAGCTATCGCTGTCCGATCTCGAGCCACAAACTTATGTCGAAAGGCCGGTTTTAAACGAGCACCAATGTTTGCAAAAGATGTCTTGTTTTGGCATATTTAGCTCACACGTCTTTCCGTTCGTCCGGATTTTGTAATTCTGAAGCAAAACTCAAATATTTATGGTTCAATTCAGAATTGATTGGAACACCTTATTCTCCTGTCAGCCTGATTAGCTCAGCTGGTAGAGCACTTTACTTCAAACCATGATCACGGATTCGGGCCCTGTGGTGACCAAACTAAGAAACTTAATGTCTTCCAGATGAGACTTTAACCGATGGCCCCATGTGACGAAGCTACCCATCGAACATGTTGAAGAACCAGTCGCGGCTCTCGACAGTTTCGTACCGTATCCTTGCACTACCACCGTAAAAACTAAACGTCGTCTGGGGTCGATGCTCATATGGGCATGTGCTACGGTAGCGACGATAAATGAACGGAAATAAAAACTTGTTCTCCATCTAAAGTAACCTGTATGGGTTATTTGATTCAATTTGTCAATTTTGCATATCTTCAACAAATCACAGCAATGCACTCTATTTGTAACGAATTAGAATAAATATAACTTCCCCAAAACAAGATAGAAAATTATAAAATGCTTATTAGTATTGAAAATATCATTAATGCAATGAAAATATTATTACACATTTGAGATTGATTGAAAATCACGATTCGCTACAGGAGAAATATTTTTGAATATTCGACCCTACACACAAAAACTAAGAGAATCGAGTCCTTTCTTTGGTTCACTTCTGCAAGTTCGTAGCTACAGAATGATTGAAGCTGTAGTTACAAGGTTTCAAAGTAAACACGACGAATTAGTATTTAAACGGATTTGAAAGCAACATTGATATAACGTATTTGGGTAAGCAAAATTTCATAAATACAATTTTTGGACTGTATTTACGACATTCTGCTCACAGAACAACGATATAATACTTATACAGAATGCTATACTTGGAATATGTTTTGGGGGGTTGTTAGTTTTTTTTTTTTTTTTTTTTTTTTGTTGTTTTAATTTTCATTTATTTTGGGGGGTGGGGGGGTGGTGGGATGGGGGGTGGCTAAAGAGATGATTTCTGCTGAACACAGCGTTGCCTTCTACAGTCGACCAATCCCTGGCCCCGCCCACTTACTCCTATGGCCACGCCCATTGACTCCCACAGGAAGTCACGCTAGGATTTGAAATGGCGTTACTTTTTCAAAAACAATGGTCAGTTGCATGTCACAAAAAAAGGAAAATCGTTCGTATGCGATCTAATCGTCGTTACGACCTTTAAGTCGCCAAACAATAAAAATGTTTCACAGAAATGGTGGTCAATTTTTTAGTTTAAATTTCAATTCCGAGTTGAATAAATAATTTGATTGGTCAAACCTTAAGTAAAGTGACATTTCGTTCCTGTAACAAATAAGATGCGACCTGAAAATTTCGTGAAACTTTAAACGCCATTTGTAAAATAACTCCACTATACTTCACCGGGGATAATATGTCACTTGTTTATAAACAAGAACCTTTGAAATCACAGCATTTGCAGATGCGTTGTCCTTACAAGTAGATCAATCGCGGCTGTCAATCAAGAAATATATCGACCAAATCAATTCAATCATTCTGCCCGGATATAAATTTTTAACTCCAATATTTCCCGCCATTTGTGTGAAACATTTTTGTTGTTTGGCGACTTATTCAAGCTGTAGTTACGAACGAAGTTTAGGTCGCCAACCAACGAGGCATACTGTTTTGTTCCATGCTACTGACCATAATTTCTGTAAAATAACGCCGTTTAAAATCGAAGCGGTACTTCCTATCGGAGTCAATTGGCGTTGCCAAAGGAGAGTTTGAATGGGGTTTAACGCCACTTTAACAGTATTTCAGTCATATCGCGGCGGATGGAGCACCTAACAATGGATTCCTGGTATTTCGCACACCATTACTACCACTACATCCTTTCCTAGCCTCCAGCTGATATCCCACTTAGGTTTACGATTATCGACCCATTGGTGAGAGACAAATAGAAGTAATTAAAGTCTATCGGTCACTGACTTTGTAGCCTGCATTGTTTGAGCGAAGATGCAAGTCGGTCTTGTTCAGGTGATGCATTATCTCTGGTGGAGTATACATGCATTTTCTTCTTACTATAGCGAACATTACAATAGGTATAGATGTCTTACATAGTGTTTTAACCCTTTACTTTTCAATCCTTAGTTTTTAACGTTCCCGTGTTTCCATACTTGAGAAATAATTGTGGAAAAAGAAGAAATTGCTTGTGACAAGCAATTTCTTCTTTTTCCACATTTTTCTCTACCCTACTGAATGATTATTTGTTTAAAAATAAAATTGTTTTTGAATTGTCAGCTGTAAAACCTTTGAAATTGAACAGGTCTAAAACTTTGAAAAGAAGGAAAATTTAATTATACACGGTATGAATGTACATGTCCTTTGACGATATATGATTAATTGCCACTTTCAACAGTATTTCAATAATATGGCGGCGGCTAGAGCACCTTACCATGGTTTCCTGGTATTTCTCACACCGGTACAACCACTACACCTTGCCGAGCCTCCAGCAGCTCATTGGACTTGGCTGTACGAGTTTGGACGAATACCCTTACGTGTTTAAGTAAGATTGTTGAATACAGAATCTGTTTTGTTAAGTTTGTCTGCATAGTTTTTAATTGTCTGGTATATTGGATAGAAAGAATTTGAAACTATGTAAGTCTTTTACGTAAAACATGAAATATAAGAACACCGTTTGTTTCTTTGCCTTTATTGTGTCCATCCCGACTTTAATGGGTAGTGTACCCATCATATCAATCTTTGCATTTACTTAAACTATTAAATCCATTCTTGGTGGATCAAATTTACTCTTTATTGTTCGACACTACAAACGATGATACTTGATCAGCTTAACCCTTTCCCACATTTCAAGATTTTAGACTTGCCGAATTTGAAAGAAGCTTCAGATGACAATTAAAAAGTGTGTGCAAATTAAAAAGTAACAAAGCTATAGGTTAGAGAATCTTGTTGGAAAAGAAGAAATTGCTTGTTACAAGCAATTTCTTCTTTTCCAATAATGTTTTCTCAATTATTGAATCACAGGGATGGAAAAACCAGGGATTTTACAGGAAAAGATTAAAATAAGTATCACGTATATATTTCGGACTTTTTTCTGAACCTTTAATGGATGAGAACGTTGTAGACTGAATTGAAAGAGATTGCAAAAACACATGGGTAGTCCGATACGATCGGCGATCTTTACTGAAATAAAATATAAATATTTTAATAACTAGAGGATGAATGTGACCTGAGGCGCTCTAATAGCTATCAATTTTCCCTTAATTTAATCAGTTAACTGCTTAAAGAACCGAAATGGAATTGAGCTTTGAACTTCGACATTGGCTGCCATTGTTGTGAAACATTTTTGTTGGTTTGGTGACTTAAACGTCGTAAGTACTGCTCATTCAAACTCAATTTACCAATCAAATCATCATTGGTAAATAACCCTAGAGTTCCATTGCTTCTCTGAAGCCTTTTGCCGCATTGTCATTAAGACATCATAACTACTATCTTATAGTCATCTTATACTCATTAATTTCACGTGAATATTTAAAGAATGTAAATATACATTTCTGAACCTATTTATGACTATGTAATGCAATATATTTATATATGACCATGTACTTTGTACAACTCTAACAATAAATGTCTATCTATCTGACAGTCTGTCTGCCTATCACCGATTTGCAGATTAATTTTCCTCATCGAAATGTCCCCGACCACACACTGGTAGCTTATATCGGCGGGTATCTTATGTCAGAGTACTTTTTGTCTCTCCCCCTCTCTCTCTCTCTCTCTCATTTCTACTCAATGGTGCAAAACAATGCAGTACTAAAATTTTCCTCTCTTAAACAAAAGGACACGCAATATACATAAATGTAAAACAAAGAATTGATACTCAGGGCATGTTGCTAACAATGCATGCATTCACACGCATTGTTAACAAAGCATATCGTGTCCTATCTCTGGTACAAGATATATAAATTGTGATAACATGTATATGACAATCACGAAAATGAGGGACATCCGGGGGACATCCGGTTTTTTTTACAAAACAACCATCATGGACCGAAACTATTCAATCGTAAACATGCTCAAATGACTGATCGCTGGCCCCGCCCACTTATCTCCGACGGGAAGTTCTTCTTAGATATTAAACGGCTATATTTAGCAAAAGATATGGCCAGTAACATGTACCAAAAAAGGTAAAATTGTTTGTTGGCTATCTAAACATCGTAACTACAGTTTGCCTGTTCAAGCTGTAGTTACGACGTTTAAGTAACCAAACCAACAAAAATGCTTCATATTAAAAGCCAGTCGAAATTGGAGTTAGTTCAAAGTTCTGTCTATGTGAATGAAATGATTGGTGGAAGGATTCTTTGCTTGACAGACGAGAATTTAGTCAAACTTCAAAATGATATTTGTCTTTATTATCATTTCTGCTTTGCCTATTCCAGATGACAAAATGAGTACTTGTCCAAATTTAAGGTTTTAGATTCCAGATTTGTCTTTAAGGTATAAGAATTCTGGTTAATGATCGAATTATTTCCAACAGTCAGTCTCTTCAATTATCCATACTGTTTCTCAAAGTTTGTTTTCATTTTGGGAGCGAAAAAGGCGGCATTGTGAGATTAGTGTGTTGAAATAAGGTATTTTATTATCAAATTGTTACCTATTATAAGTAATGTAAAAAAATATTATCGTGCCCGGATCATGCCAAATTTATGGTCAGGTGCACCAGCCACCGCAATATAACTGAAATACTGCTAAAAGTGTTAATCCTCACATCAAATGTATTAATTCTCACACTAAAAGACTTAAAATTCAGAAATTTTGTAAAATCCGTTAGTTTGTTGTGGGTGGACATACGAATGTACAGTTAAACAGGAGCGCCGCCTACGGGTGCCTACGCTCGGCCATTGGGTGTTGGATAGTGGATAAAAACACAAAATGCATCTAGAGTTATCCCTCTTGATAGTATAGGTTGCTCTTTTGATAGTGAACAAGAGTGCCAAGTTTCAAGTGAATGCCTTTAGCAGAACCAGACATTATCACAAAATGTCAAAGTTTTCGCACGACAACGATAACATTGACGACGACAACGACGACACCAAGGCTATAGCAATACCTCGGGTTTTCTCTGAAAACAGCCGAGCTAAAAATGGATCTCCGAATATTGTTTATTTGTTTGAATGGGGTTAAACGAAACAGTATTCCAGTCATTTATTGGAACAGATCCATGGTGTTTCTCCCACTGGTGCTACCACTACGACCTGTCCGAGTCTTCAGCTGCTCACCCCACTTAGGTTTACGATTATTCACCCATTGGTGGAAGACAAATGTCCGATATTTGCCGCGCCCGGGGGTCGAACCCTGGACCCCATGATTAGGAGGCCGACGCGTTATCAAATGTTCTATGGCCGCGGCTCCCCAAAATATAGACTCGGGGATGTAAAAATGTTTATCACCGTTAATCTTTTGACCTTGGTTACGAGTAAACAGATAAGTTTGAAATTTTCAAACATTTCTCAGATATTTGAACAAATCGTTGCTAGGGTCAAAGAAGAAAAGACACTTAACTTTTATTGTTTTATTTCTATGGTAACACAAATTGGACTGAAGTATTTGACCTTTATAGTAGAAGGATCTTCTGTGAAATAAATTAGTGAAAAAGGGGTCAAAGCTATGATTAGTAAGTTATTAAGATTTTAAAACTATATTTACGAATTTTTTTATTAACACTTGTCTCGACAAGATAATGTCATTTGGTTTCAATGTTTGATATTTGCTGTTGTTGTGTTTTAAATGAAGTATAAAACGAAGATACTTAAACACTTTATGAAGCCTCACATATTTTTGTTAATCTAATATTTCAAAGAAAGTAAAGAGGGTTTCTTTTCTCTCTTTTTTTTATATTAACTCACACGAAAAAGCATAAAAACAAACAAACAAAAACAGAAGTAAAGAACATTATTTTTAATGGATTTAATTTGTGCACAAGCATTCAAAATAGTTCTGAATTCACGAATTTGTTTATAGAGGTAAGAATATTTTTCAGCCAATCAGTATATGAAAATTCAGAAGCTCGTAATCCAATTTGTCCCTTTTCTGTTTAATCCCTGGTTTTTACGTTCCTGTATTTTTTTATACTTTAGAAAATAATGCGGGGACAGAAGAGATAGCTTGTAACAAGCAATTTCTTTTTTCCCACAATATTTTCTACCCTACTGAATGAATATTTTTCAAATAAGTTCGACTTGAAATTGTCGTCTGCAACTCCTTTTGGATCAGTCTAAAAATTTCAAAAACGGGAAAGTGTAAATTATGAAATATCAATTCTGGAATCTTATAGCAAGTTACCCCTCTCTCCCGTTTCAGTATTTCACCTGTGTTTGGAAAGAGCTCTATAGATCACCCAACATAATATTTAGTTAGAAATAATTGATTGTGTGGGTTTTAAAGCCACTTTCAACAGTATATCAGTAATTTTGCTGAGGCAAGTGCACCTAACCATAGCTTTTTGTATTTTCTTGCACCAATAATATCATAATATTCGATCCGAGGCACCAGCTGCTCATTCGACTTCTAGAGCACTACTTATAATTCGCGTATTGGTGAGAGACCGATGACGCACGTCCCGATGACTTTTTTTCAAATACAATGTATCGGACAAAATGTTGACCATGCCATATTTTGATTTGTTTGTTTGTTTGAATAGGGTTTTACGCCGCTTTCAACAATCTTTCAGTTATATCGCGGCGGCTGGAGCACCTAACAATGGAATCCTGGTATTTCTCACACCAGTACTACCATTACATCCTTTCCTAGCCCCCAGCTGCTATCCCACATAGGTCTACGATTATCGACCCATTGGTGAGAGACAAATAGTCGGAAAGGATGAGTGCCGCCGTCGGCCTGATTTTGAACTAACGACCCGAGGATTGAGACCACGGAGCCTTTACGACTCAGTTAACCAAGCTTGACTTTAGAAAACAAACAGACTTAAAACAAGAGTGATCGTTTTAAGTTTATATCCGCAAACCGTGATCATAAAGTTTTTAAATAGAAACCTAATCAATCTCAAACGTAATTACAACTATAATTTTACCTTGATACATACACCCGTGTTGTGAATACATTATTGTTGTTTTTGCGTTAGAAAAAATATTTTAAAATTATCTTTCAAATTGTATAAACAGCTTTTTTTAATATTTTTATATATAGCTGGAAAATGTCAGATTGTCTATGGTCGATGGGCGACACCTGTATAGACAAAATTGACCTTTGATCACTCACTATAACTTGTCTATTATATCATTACTGATTATGTCTTAAGTTCCCGAGAGCTCAAATATTCATCTAAAACCATATTTCAAATAAATCATTTTACTTTTCAATGAATTCAAGCTGTTACTTTCGCCAAATCTATAGAAGGGTTGACTTTGCTATAAGTTTTTTGTCACAACGCTCATCCCTGCACTCTCAGCTGACCAAAAAGTCCATTGGAGGTGCACACAGTACCGACCCTTGTTATACTCAGTAGATAGCGCAGGCCGACAAGGGTCCACAATAATCACTCACGATTTTCCGAATCTTAAATGACCATTCTACCTTACTTTATAATTCTTTTCGGACTGTGACCTCTATTTGACCTCTGCTATATCAAAATTATTTTTCAAAAAATAATCTTTACAAAACTTCCAGGGGGTTCCTTTTAGCATTATGAGTCACAAATAATGTTTCTATCATCTGTGCAGTTGACGGATCGCTGGCCCCGCCCACTCATCCACCTGGCCACGCCCTCTGACTCTGCTTGCCCCGCCCATAGAAATCCAACAGGAAGTACAACTTAGATATAAAATAGCTTTACATTGCAAAAAATATTATCCGTAGTATGTATGAAAAAGTGAAATGGTTGCTTGGCGACGTAAACATCATAACTATGGCTTTGAATAAGCTGTAGCTACAACGCTTTAGTCGTCTAACCAACTATCATCATTCTCACAAATGTCAGCTAATGCTATATTTCAAAGTTCATTAGCAGTCAAATGAAAATTCGATTGGTCAATTGATTCTTTGATTAACGGGTGCGATCGGTCAATAGCGGGGAATAAATAACTGCAGCCATCCCATGTTTTACATACTGTGACATGTGCGGGTTTTTTTTATTTTTATTTGGAAAAAAAGAAGAAAGAAAACGAATTGCTATGTCGCGGGAACGAGATACACAACCGATCAAAGTCGATTTTCATTTATTTGAGCTATTTATAACTTTAACCCATTCCCACACAAACCCTCCTTTTTACGCCCCTCTAGAAAATAACTTAGGAAAACATTGTGGCAAATGAAGAAATTGCTTGTCTCAAGCAATTTCTTCATTATCCACAATGTTTTCAATAAAAAAAGATGGTAAAATTAAATTCCATCAACACAAAATTGTCATCTGCAGCTTCTTTTTATTTGGAATAGTCTAAAATTTTGCTGTATGGGAACGGGTTAAAATGGATGCCGCGTTAGAGAAATAGCCTGGTTGGGTGATTATCTCGTGGGAACGACTTACTATCTCGTGCGCACGACATAGAGACAGATTTTGATTTGCTGTGTATCTCGTGCCCACGATATTAATTAAATAAAAACTAAAATAAAAAAATAAAATTAAATAAAAGAAAAAAAAGAAAAACGTGTTAGAATCGGGTCTTCAAATCGAATTCTTTTTTTTTTTCCTAAAAAAAGAGACTTTAAAACGAAAAATGATATGGAAGTTTTTTGGTGTTTCTTTTCTAAATAAAAAAAGCCTGCGCACCTCTCTGAATATTTTTCGAGTTTGTTTTTTAGGTCTAAATAAGAAAACGCACATGTCACCTCTATGCCACTGGATTTACACGCATATCATTTTGTAGTTGTTCTTCAAGTCGATAAATGGTGACCAAAAGGGTTAATTCGGAATGCGAATTATTCTCATCCCCTTTTACATCTTTTTTTAAAGCAATAATTGCGTCATAAAATCTTTGCAAACAAAACACGGCCAAACTCCCTATGGCAACATATTTTTATTTAAATCATAACGCCGTTCCGCTCTTGATTTAGTTGAATAGAAGTTTATTTGGCCTTCTCGTTTTTCTTATACAATAAGAAAGACAGGTATAGATTATCAATAACGGAGATATATTTAATTTCCCTTTAAATATATTTTTGTAATAAAAATAGAAAATGGGTTGTAGTTGAGTTATTTTAGAGGAATAGGAAATTAATCTTTTATAACCCTTTATTGACCGAATTGGGCATCGCATTAACAATTTTCCAAAAGGCAATTTCCAGCCCAATTGATTGATTGATTGAATGGGGTTTAACGCCGCTTTTAACAGTATTTCAGTCATATCGCGGCGGCTGGAGCACCAAACAATGGAATCCTGGTATTTTTCACACCGGTACTACCATAACATCCTTTCCTAGCCTCCAGCTGCTATCCCACATAGGTCTACTATTATCGACCCATTGGTGAGAGACAATAGTCGGAAAGGATGAGTGCCGCCGTCGGGGATCGAACCCGGGACCTCTAGATTGACAGTCCGACGCGCTACCAACTGCGCTATGACGGCGGCTCAAGCCCAATTGACCAATCGCGGCTGTCAATCAAGAGATACGTCGATTAATCAAATCATTCATTCAGTCCGGAATTGGGATCTGAACTCTATTTGCCTGAAACATTTTTGTGGGTTTGGTGACTTAAATGTAGTAACTACAGCTTATTCAAGCTGTAGTTACGACGTTTACATCGCCAACCGATTATTCTGATTTTTGATCCATGCTACCGGCCAATAATTTTACAAAATAACGCCTTAATCGAAGTGAGACTTCCTGTCGGAATCAGACGGAGTGGCCAGAGGAGTAAGTGGGCGAAGCAAGTGATTTCTCAATTAGCTCTGTTAGTAAAGTACTCAACTCTAAACCTCGAGATCACGGGTTCGATCCCCGGACTGAACAAACTAATAAAAAAAACGAAGTGTTTTTCGGATGAGACGTAAAACGCAGGCTCCATGTGACGATGCTATCCATCCAGCACGTTAAGGAACCAAAGGGCACCCGATAGGTTTGTCTTGTATCCTTGCACCATCCCCTTCCCTTTTTTTCTTTTTTCGAGAAAGGGGGTCGCTCATTTGGGCAAATGCTATGGTATCGATAAAAATAAACGTAAATCTACGCACAGTCGAGTTAATTCAGACATACATAAAATTAATAATTGATACTTCAGACATATACGAAATTCATAATTGATACTCCTTCATTGAGCGAAACAAACAATTAATCAATTACCAGAATTTTTGACTGGTCCAAACTGAAAGAAGTTGCAGACGAATGTTTGAAGCCGGCAAAATTAAAAAAGTCTTTAAGTTTCCGAGTAGAAAACAACTTGGGCCATGATCAAGTTGCTTGTGACACTAAATTTCTTCCTAGCAAGCGCTATTCTCTTCCAACACCTCTGAGTGGTCAATGGGGGATAACTGACCATTCTCCCTTATGTATACGATTAAACAACGTAAACAGATTTTTTTTAAAAAAATGAAGGACTATTCTTAAGTTTCATAGAGGTATGGACTGAAAATCTTAATCACACGAAGTGGATTCGTACATTAGTGTGATTAAGTTTTTTATTTCATACCTAGATGAAAAAAGAATATATCTTTGTTTCTTATAACTTAATGCCATCAAGGAAACAAGTTTTGAGTAAGTTTGTTAGCAAGCATACAAAGAAGTTGCGTGATCAAAAATTTGTCTATGACAAAAAAAGAAAAGAAAAATAAATCGGTCTTGATAGACAAAACAAAAATTAAATCATTCATCTGTATTAACCATATTTGGTCGCTGGTGAACGATATACATTGAGGTTACATTAGAGGAACCTTTTTTAACCCATTTCCGAAACGACACAATTCTAGACTGCTCCAAATTGAGAGAGGTTACAGACGACAAAATCATAGTTGGTTTCAATTGAAAAAGAAAGGCCATGTGCAGTAGAAAACATTGTTAGAAATTGTTATTATTGTTACAAACAATTTCTCATTTTCTCAAAGGTTTTCTCAAAGCATATCTCTACAGCGCGTACAAAACCAAGATTGTGTGGGCATGATTTTAAGAAGGAAAATATACATAACATAATGTTGGGCGAATTACAAAAATTCGACAAATAAAGAAGGGAATATTACCTTGAAGCGGAACTAAATCCATACTACAACAAACACAAGATGCAATCATGTTACAGAAAAGACACCCACTCATAAAAGATTGCCCAAAGGTTAATGTTTACAATAACCAAAAATATGCGGGTATCGCTTTACTTTTAACTATACTTAACAAAACATGAAAGGTTTTGTAAAGGGCACGAGATACTCGTGATTGAGGTTAATGGCTTAGTACGGAGTATTGGGTTAATTTCACGTACATTATGGTGACGATATGTGACGATTATTTGATAGACCAACTGCGGTTGTCAATCAAGAAAACAACCGACCTATTAAATTTTGTTAACCTTTTTTGTTGGTTTGGCGACTTAACCCATTCCAACACATGCCCGCCTTTTTACGCCCCTCAATAAAGTAACCTTGGAAAACATTGTGGAAAATTAATAAATTGCTGGTATCAAGCAATTTCTTCATTGTCCAGAATGTATTATATCAAAAAAAGACGTAAAAAATGAAATTCCATCAACTTGAAATTATCCTCTGCAGCTTCGAGTCTGGACAATTCTATTTTTTTGTGTGTGTGGGAATAGGTTAAACGACGTAGCTACAGCTTATTCAAACTATACTATTTTTGTTACATGCTATACTGGCATTAAGTTTTGCAAGTAAAATAACACCGTTTAAATTCGAAGCGGGACTTCCCGTCGGAGTCATTGGGCGTGGTCAAGAAGGTAAGTGTCGATTTGTCGATTGAACTGGATTCGAGTATAATCCAACGACGATAAAGCGTCACCCGAGGAATACCGATTTCCGTCTACGCTCATATAATGCAGGTAAACAAACAGATGTTTTATAGCGCATGATTGATTGATTGAATGGGTTTAACGCCACTCTTAGCAGTATTTCAGTCATATTGCAGCGTCTGGAGTACCTAACAATGAATTCCTGGTATTTCTAACACCAGTACTATCACTACATCCTTTCCTGGACTCGAACTACTCACCTACTTAGGTTGACGATTATTCACTCATTTGTGGGAGACAAATGTTGGATAGGACATTTTCCGCGATCGGGGATCGAACCCGTGACCCCATGACTAGGTGTCATATGCGCTATCACTGCACTATGGCCGTTGCCCTTATAGCTTAGAAAACGAAAACAATAAATAAGTAACCGATAGCGCTAATTGGCTTGAAGAACACTCAAGCCAATGTTGTGATTTTAGAGGTTTTGTTGGTAAACAAGTGACACGGTGAAGTATACTTAACTTTTTTACCCGAGATCCCGTGAATATTTTTATTGCGTTGACATTCTGTTAAACAGATCTTGTTTCCGATTGAAAAAAAAAAGGCTCGGCTTGAGTGGGCGACTAAAATCTCGTAACTCTGGCGTATTCCAACTACAATTACGAATTTTTGCTGTCCACTGACGAAACATATTTGAGCCCTCACACGAAAACGAACAAACTCGGAGAAGCTAAAATATCGACCCTATAGTAGCGATCGTTTAAGAGATTTGTTACTAAGATTAGAAACAATCTTTGCACATGCGCGTTACGATTCCCAAAAGGTAGGACAAACAAAGATTGGCATACAATATGATTAGTATAGTAGATATGAAACTCCCATATATAAACGATTTAAAAGGGGAATTAGCTCGCTTATATTGATCATGTTCAAGCTAAAGTCGTTTTCAATTAAGAGACGAAGAGAATATTTTTTGTTTTCATGGAGGTATGAACCGAAAAAACTAATCACACTGTATGAATACGCGAAGCGGATTCATACATTGTGTGATTAGGTTTTTCGGTTCATACCTCCATGAAAACAAAAAATATTCTCTTCATTTCTTATAATTTAATAGTATTGAGCGAAAAAACCAAAAGCTGTACAAATTTTGAAACCTTTTTGTATGGGTCTATTTTATGCGGAAGCATACAAAATGGCTGCGTGCTCAAAATTTTGTTCATGGAGGTATGAATTAAATTTTTCGACCAATCAGAACGCTCGTTTTTGATAGAAGAAACTAACAATTAAATTATAATTGCGTAAATGCGATTTGTGCACTACTTTTTGCCCAACGCCTATATTAATGCATTTCCACACAGTGACGATTTCATGACGCCGCTTGAGAACAACATTAGGGAAAACATTACTTGCAACAAGCAATTTCTGCATTTCCCACAATGTTTTCTACCCAGAAAGTTGAAAAGATCTAAAGTTTCATTATTTTTAAATTATTGTCTATAACTCCTTTCAATTTGGACTAGTCTAATATTTTGTCATGAGAGCGACGAGTTTTGGGCCTGCGCAGTCAGCTTAGCCTATCTTGGTTCGATACGTTTTCAGCATTTTACAAGCGGTTTCCATTGGCTTAGTGGGTAACAAATCGACGCAGTCATATATTTACTCACTTGAGATTTCAATCAGCAAATAAAGTGGTAGGACCATGCACGTTAAAGGGGTTCCTTTGTTCGGGCCTTAGCCGCGGCCATGGTGCACTTGGTAGCGCGTCGGACTCTCGATCAATTCGCTTCTCGGTCGCGGCAATTATCCTTTCTGACATTCGTCTCCATCCAATTGGTAGATAATCGTAAAATAAGTTGGGTGAGCAGCTGGAGACTCGGAAAGGATCTAGTAGTAGTGCTGGTGTGAGAAATATCAGAAATCCATGGTTAGGTACTCCAGCCACCGCGAAATGACAGAAATACTGTTAATAGTGGCGTTACCCCATTCAAGCAGACGAATTTTTCGGATCTTTACATTTTTGAGAAGTATACCAGTCAAAAGACCAATCATGGTAAAATAACGCCATTTGGTTAGGATACTGGTCGAGTCATATATACACACGTCTTTACTCTGTTCACGTTGCAGATAAATCTACTTTTCAATACAGCCGATGCCATTTGTCTCTCAACAATTGGCGATAGATTGGTAGTGATCATAAGTGGGATGAGCAGCTGGAGGCTCGGATCCAATATTGGCGTTGTATTAGTATAAAGAAACGAAATTTAATACAGTCGATCTTGCTCGAGAGAGACTACATCTATTAAGTTAACACTTCCATAAAGCGACCATAATCGATATTCTCTTTTCAAGTTCGAAAGCTCTCATAACAAAGAGCTCGTATTTGCTAAAAAACAATATCATACTCTAAGCCATCAGAATTCTAATGAGTCCAAACAACATAGGATTTAGCGAGAACTTTTGTAATAGCATATGTGTGCAAAAGCGTCAATCCTTCACATATTTCACAAAATGTGTCTTCAGCGAATATTCTCTTAACCGACCACTTATTTGTCGCCCCATGAGTGGTCGCTTAATACAAAATTTACAGTATTATTGAGATTTATATGACAGGAAATGTCGGTCAACCCTTTAAAAGATACGACCGCCATGAAATTAAGGCTCAACTCACTAAATTTCATTTAAAGTCGCCCGTACACCATCCGTTCAAAGGATTCAAATTGCTCCCCTAAATCGTTCAAAGAATTCCACTATGTCATTCAAATGGCTTCAAACATTCTACGATTTTATTTGCTGACCTGAATTCGGAAGTATATAATTGGTCAACTTCATGATGTTTTTTAGCAGCTGAGCGTCATATAGAAATTGCAGATGTAGGATAGATTCTCATGAAGATGTCCTGAGTTATTCTTGTTAGACTAAACGAGTCAAATAACGGCGATTGTTACTAATATTAGAAAAGCATTTGCGCATGCGCGCCTCGTTTTCTAAAAGATATGACAAACAAAGAATGTCCGACCATATGATTATTATAATGGATAAGGAAACTCAAGTCAAATATCTATTCAAAACCAATTGAAATGGGAACCAATTCGCTTCTTTTGATTTTGTTAGAGCTAAAGTTATTTCCGAGACAAGATATCCTTAATTGTTTGTCCTACCTTTTTAAAATTCATGTACATGTACTACGTTTTACGCAACGCAAATATTGCCTACGTCATAGACGCTCGCTGTTGTTGATCAATTAGGAAACAGGAAAACCTGTACAATAACAGCGATTGACTTAAGAGATGAAGAGAATATTTTTTGTTTTCATGGAGGTATGAACCGAAAAACCTAATCACACTGTATGAATACGCGAAGCGGATTCATACATTGTGTGATTGGGTTTTTCGGTTCATACCTCCATGAAAACAAAAAATATTCTCTTCATTTCTTATAATTTAATAGCACTGAGCGAAAGAAGCAAAATCTTTCCAACTTTTGATACTTTTTTGTATGGAACTTTTTTGTGCGGAAGCATTCAAAATGGCTTCGTGCTCAAAATTTTGTTCATGGAGCTATGAATTAAATTTTTCGACCAATCAGAAGGCTCGTTTTTGATAGACAAAACTAACAATTAAATTATTGTGACGTAGACAATATATATTTTGCGTAAAATGTAGTATACAAATCACAAAATGTAGGATAAACAATTCAACATATCTGTGATCAGTTATTTTTAGACACTTTATACCTGACGCATAATAACGTCTTTTAACGATTTGTTACGGTTGTAAAAATCTCTGGACCAGCGACGCGTGGAAGGACAGGCGTGAACTTTTGTCATAGTATTCCCGGGGTATATATCTCCCTCTCAACAGATAAAGTCGAGGAGATCAAATTATTGAATTATTCATGTAGTTAAAACCTGGCGTCAAAGAGTAGAAAATGAAAACCATTCGTTCTCCGTCATTAATTTCTAATCGTTAAAGTCCAATTAATCTCATTCCCACACAGTCCCTCCTTTTTACACCCCTCGAGAAAAAAAGCTTTGGAAAACATTGTGGACAATGAAGAAATTGCCTGTTACATCATTGTACACGATGCTTTCTTCCCTAAGAGACAAAGCATTTTGAATTTCCACCAACTTGTCGTCTGCAACTCCTTTGAATTTGGACCAGTCTGAAATTTTGTCGTATGGGAATGGGTTAACATTTAGATAATTTTACACAAAAAAACTGCCGTCTCCGAAAGATTATTTATAAAAGTGGCATGTATCTTTCTGTTTTAATTCTATTAGGACTTCGGTCCGTACACTAAATGTGTCTGTCGAGTATACCATAAAGTATGCTTTTTCCCCCCATGTTTTTGATTTCAAACAAAATGTTATTGATGTAATTTGATTTAATGATGTTAAATTGACGTAAAAAATGGAAGTTTTTGAAAACTTGTATTTTTGTTGTTGTTGTAAGAGGTAAAGTAACGTTTCTACTGCGACTTTAAGTTAAAACATAGTTTTCTTTGATCCACAACATTTTCTCTCTTATAGCCTATTACCAGATGACATAATTTTTGGATGTTCCAAATTCAAAGAAGATGCAGACGGCAATTTAAAGTTGATGTGCTTTACACAAGCAATTTCTTCACTTTCCACAATGTTTTACAATGTTTGTTTCTTGAGGGGTGGCAGAAAGCGGCATTGATTGGGAATGGATAAAGAAGCTTCTAAACACATAGAAGGCATTTAGCATTCTATATTTTTTATGCAATCACAGTTATATTGGATCAATTCGCATTTTACATCAAATATGAAGAATTTAATCATGAGCAGAATGCATTTATATGTTGTTTGTGTCATCCTTTCTTGGTACCAACGATCAAGCCCTGGCAATAATCGTAATTAACAAATTTTATTACTATCCACCTAAGGATTCGCAGCTTTCCGTCTGTCCGTCTCTCCGACCCAAATTTGTCCGCGGTATATCCCTAGAAGTATTACACAGAAAGATTTATATTCATCTGAAGGGTAGTTACCTTCATTAGCATAATTACACGCTTGATTGATGACGGTATTTCTCTTTTTTTCCATCAGTCGATCAAAACAATTCTTTTAATTTCTCAATGCGCATTGAATCTTAAACAAATACATATAGGATATGACAGAACATAGGTACACTGCCTTTCAAGTCGAGAGCTCGAGATACAAGTGAATTATTTGTTTAACAGTTAGCTTTTATTTATTTTATTTATTTATTTATTTTTATTTTTTTTTCGATCTTTTTTAAGTGCAGAAAGCAACTGTGAGGTTTCTAACATTTATCTCGTATTTCCGATACTTTACAGTTACTGTATCAAGTCGTTTAAGCTGATATTTGACAACACAATCCAACATATTTATGAGCCTAATAAATAAAGCTACAAGAAATATTAAATGATGGAACAAAAATAGGTTGCGAGAAACAGTCGATTTCTTCTTTTATCTCACACTGTTTTTACTTCAAATGGCCATTATTTTTCAATGTAAACAAACTTTATGTTGTCGTCTGCAGCCTCTCTCAAGTTGGACCAGTGCAGATTTGTGTCCTTTGGGAATGGGTTTAAGATATGCCAAGTGTCAACCCGTTTAAAAAAATAGTGCGGAAACTATGCAGACTGTTTTGATTAGAGTCCATTTGATGCCGACGTTCGTCTTCCATTTCTGAAGCATAAGGAAGGTATAAGCCTCGATATACGTCCAGTAGACTCTACAAAAGTGGTATGCTCTTTCTTAGCCAGACCAAAATTGACCAATCGCGACTGTCAATAAAAGAAACAATCGACCAATCAACCCGTTCATTTAGACTGGGAGTGAGTTTGAACTTCGACATAGGCCGCCATTTGTGTGAATCATTTTTTTTTTTTTTTTGAGACTTGAAAGTCGTAGCTGTCGTTACGACGCTTTGTTCTCTAGCCAAGCATCGTACTTTTTATTACATGTTATATGAACTGGTCATATATTCTGCCAAACTATGCCGTTTAATATCGAAGTGAAACTTCCTTTAGGAGTCAATGGGCGGGTCCAACGGAGTATATAGGCGAGGCTAGTGAATGGTCATTGTACGACGTTACGGCAAGATGTGTTTCTGGACAATCTGTAACATTGGATCCCAAATACGCATTCCTTACTGTTACATAATCGGGGCCATAACGAAGTTCTGGGCGAGTGGCTAGATAGCAAACAAATGCATGTGCGTGTATGTTCGTTTCTTTTGGACTTAGTTTTGTTCTCTAAGCGCGAGAAAAAGAAACACGGGGCATTTAGAAAATAACAAACAGGAAAGAAATGAGTACAATAGTATGGGTATCTTAGAGGTTTCGAATAAAACATACACATTTTTTCCGTCTATATAGTCTGTGCATATGAGACCATTCGATTATCCAAATTTTTACTTGTATTATTGTATACTTCACCGGGGATAAAATGTCACTTGTTATCAAATAAATACCTTTTAAACTAGAACATTTGCAACTACATGTATATTGTTTTCACCAGTTATTGTCTATGGGTAAGTTTAATTTAATCATATTTTATTTCACAATAACATGAGATGGAGTCGGACCACAAATTCTAACAACTTAGTATCGGTCCTTCCCCTACAATAAAAGAACTTTAACAATGGCAACTATACAGAATATACATACATGTAGTTACTAATACGAATAGTAGCAAGTTCGAATTGAGGGAGAGATTAAGAAGGTAATTGGGAAGAAAAATGAAAAGCTGAATGATATAATAAAAAAGAAGGAAAAACCTATAATCAGGGAAAGGTGGGTAGATAAATTAGAGATTATGACGCTCTGAGACCGTACCAATTTTGTTTCATTTTCATCATTATTACTCTTAGGTTACTAAAAGCGCTTTGACTGTTTAATAAATGTGTGAATTGCTTCGAATAAAAGTCAGTTGTCATTTTAATTAAGTCTTTGGTCTCCAAACATCAACATTTTAATATTAAGAGGTAGGAATGCTCTTGCTGATCTGAACAGTACATTTCTACTTTCAATAAACAAGTTACAGTTTAGAAAATAATGTTCAGCATTTTCCACACCATCTCCACAGGCACATGTACGATTTTAAGCGATTCAAGTAAAGATCATTATTTAGATTACTACAATTATTCCTTATTCGTGCATGTATGACTGACAGATATCTGTTTCCCAAATAGTAGACAAATGGAATGCTACCCGGCTTATATATTATCCTTATGGTCGATTTAAAAATATTAAAAGATGAGCTTTGTTTTATATCTTGATTAACATCGTTCTATAGCGATATTGAAGAAGGAATACACGACCTTTGTAACAAGCGTGTTCTCGTTTGAATGTTTTGGTAATCTTGGCTATTACGTAAGTCGAAATTAGGCCTTTGAACTACAAGCGAGGGGGGTCAAATCGACTATGTATTGAGGAACGACATACCAGTTGAAACTTTATACTTAGCATTTGTATGCCCTAACGATAAAATTTCCCATCCAAACTCTTTATATAAACTTACTATAGACACTGATCTTGTTAGACCTGTCACGATACGGGCTGCCTCATTTTGAAGTAATTCAATTGTATTCGAAGAAGTTTCAGATGTTGCAGATTTAGTTGTAGATTCTTAAATGCTATTTATGTGATTTATCCATTGTCCATTACTACTTAGAGTTACACCTAAATGTTTATGATAATCAGCGATATTTATTCGAGTATTGTCGAAGTGTAGAGTTGGATTTACGTAATCTATTTTAATGGTAAAAATTATTGCCCCTGTCTTATTTGGATTGAAGTCAACTAGCCATTGTTTTTCCAAACCTTGATACTGTTGTAAGAAATTAATACCCTCTTTACCATTTAAAGAAGTCGCTAAGTAATGCAGGGAACTGTCATCTGCATATAATCGAGTTAGATATAGTAAAGAGTCTGTACTCCTGCGTCTAGAGGTACTAGGTTTTATTCAAATGAATGAATCCCGACTTTTATCGGTTACAGTTTTAGTTACAATATTCTTGGTATATAAGCTATAAATCTTTAACCACTTCAAACCCATTCCCTGCCAGTCCCATTTTTTTGACATCCCTCACCTAAACCAAGGCTTATCTTGCCCCCCCCCCCCCTAAATAGATTACAAATCGTCCCTGCCAATTAAAAATCGATTGACTAATAAAGTCATTCATTAAGAATCAAAGTGAATGTTGACCCCAGACATGTATGTCGAACATTCTTTTTTATGTTTGGCGAGTTAAACGTCGTAACTACAGGTTATTCGAGCTCTAGTTACCACGTTTAGATCACCAACCAACAATCTGCTTTTTGTTACATGCTCCTCACCATGAGTAATGCAAATTGATTTCGTTTGATATCTAAGTCGAACTCTACCTCGGAGGACAGGGGGCGTGGTCAATAATTCATCAACTAACGATGGGTAGTCCACCGAAATTGTAAGCGAATTTTAGGAATTTAACCCATTCCCACACGATGGAATTTTAGACTGGTCCGAAATTGAAAGAAGCTGCAAACGACAAATTTTTCAACATTTTGCACAGAAAACAACTTTAAAAGAGGATGATGCAGAAAGTGCTTGATACAAGTAATTTCTTCATTTTCCACAACCATTTCCAAAGTTGTTGTTTTCTCGAAGGGCGTAAAAAGGAGGGATTATGTTGGAATTTTTGGATCGAGATTGAAATCAAGTCTCTTCTTTATTTCTTCATCGGCACAATGAAATCACAATCTACGCCTTCGTATTCATCTTCTTCTTTCTCCTTTCTTTCTTTTCTTTTACTTCATGATCATCATTATTATCATCTTTTCTTAATCCTGTTTTCTCTTTCTCTTTCTTCTTCCTCTTTCCATCTTCTTAGGCCTATAACTAAATTCAACTGCAGATCATAGGCTAAATATCAAAAACTTATAAATCTTTAACAGATTGTCATACTCTATAAAGGGAGTTTACCCACTTCGTTTTGTCGAATATTGTAGAATGTACCCATGGAATTAATCCCTTTTAGCGCAATTCTTACTAAAGATGTTAGCCCAAAACAGCCGGAAATTACTTGTTCGCAATTTTACAGTCTATTCCACCTATGTATATTCTGTTTCCGGCTTGGCTTAATGCGATGGCAGAGAGGTGATATGTGCGGGGTTTTGTTGTCGATGTTATTTAGACCTATCTCAAAAAGAGTCTCTAAAAATTATTTCGTTTTATATAGTTTTATAGCAATGGGGGAGGGTGCATCGAGATAACATTTTTTAATGAAAAAAAGTTTTCAAGAAAGATTCAAACACGATTTCTCTTTTTCGATTTTATTTTTACACGAAAAAGTGGCAACGAGATACACAACCAATCAAAGTCGGTATTTATTCATTTGCGCCGTTTATAACTTTAAAATGGATGCCGCGTTAGAGAAGTAACCTGGTTGGATGATTATCTCGTGGAAACGACTTACTATCTCGTGCGCAGGACATAAAGACCGATTTTGATTGGCTGCGTATCTCGTTCCCAAGAGATAACAATTGTGGTTGTTTTCTTTTTTATTTTTTTATATGAAAAAAGAAAGAATGAATGAAAATCGTGTTCTAACTGCTTTTTAACTCCGAAAAAACCGCACATGTCACCTCTCTTCCACCGTAGTTTATAAAACAAAAAGAAGAAGAACTTTACAAGCTCTGATTTCGTTGTAATCCTGCTATGCATCGCGCATTGCGTTCCTGATATATGTTCAAATAAAATACGTTTAAATTTATCAGCCTGGTTGGCTCAGTGGGTAGAGCACATGACTTCAAACCTCTAGATCAGGGGTCTGAGTCCTGAGCTGACCAACCAAGTAATTGTATTTCAGATTAGACGTTAAAACCGAGGCCCCGTGTGACGGTGCTTTACATCTAGCACGTTAACGAACCAGGCTGGCTCTCGGTAGTTTCGTCCTGTATCCTTGCACTATTCCCAATAACAACTAACAGTCTTGGGTGTCTATCATGTGGGCATGTGCTACGTTTGCGACGATAAATAAACGTAAATACAAACGCATGTTTTAAGTAACATAGAAACCAGGACCTTACTTGGTTTAAGCCTTTTGTTCAATTTCCAAATAAAAACAGTTTAATCTTCATCTAATGCAGTGTGATACTAACGTGCCAGATACCATAAACGATTCAGAGAATGAAATATTTCAGCCATTTATCATAGTTATGTTATGGAAATACCAAATACGGCCGTTTCCATTTAACAATGGGTTATGAGAGAGAGAGAGAAAAAAATTAAACACAGTTAACGAATACCGTCAGACACGGCAAACCTGCATTTAATTATTTTGAAGTCCGACTGCGATTCGTCGGCAAGGGAAATGGCCTGAAATCTTAAAAAAAATGGTCAAATTTGATTCGCCCTATGAGCAAGCTTGTTTGGTTCGAAACTTTCAGACATTAGTACATTTATTATTATTCATGGTGAATTTTCTACGTGTTACTATAGAAGTAACTGATCGCGGCTTCCTTTCAAACAATTAATCGACCAATCAAATCTTTCATTTGGACCAGCAAATAATATTGAACTACAACATTGGCCAGCATTTATGTGCAGCAATATATAAATACGACGTTTAGGTCGCTAACCAACTTTTGTACATTATTGGTACATGTTACTGTTCATAAATTTTGCAAGTTAACGCCGTTAAATATCTACTTGAAATTTCCTGTCGGAGTTTAGTGGCAAGCGATTTGCGAGTTGACTAACATTCTTAACCGGTCGAAAAGCTTTACAAGACTTGCGCTCAGGATGGCGAATATTTAGCTTTCACGCCTCGTTAATGTTAGTTTATACTAAATTATTTTAGTTCGATTGCGACGGAAGCTTTAAGCTTATAGAGTCGCTCTCGAAACCCACAGTCCAGATGTTTTTACGTCCCTACCACCGCTACCTAATTCTACAGCTGGGTAGACTGGGGCTGGCTATTTAGTGCCTTGCCCATGAACACACCCCGGTGGGGCTCGAACCCGTGACCGTTTGATTACGAGTCAAGCACCTATACCACTCGGACATCGATGCATCATTAATGTTGTCATTTATTGCTTTATTAGACGATTCTGGTGCGGATTTCAAGAGAAAAGAAATCGTGACTTTTGTGCCATTTGAAAGTTCGTTATACGAAATTGTTCAAGTGATTTTGAAATGAGAAGTAAGATGAACAAGGATTAGAGAAAAGCCTAGCGATGTTCTAACTGAAAGAAGAGCCGAGAAAAAATGCAAACAACAACAACAAAAACAAAAATAATGAAATATAAGTGGCTCAATTGGATACCTGTAACATATACATGGCAAATCGTGTCTGTCAGTGTGACGTAAATCGCTAAGCGGTGTTCTTGATGAAAAAGGGTGGTTCAATGTATCGGAGATAGCTTATCAATGTAACTGATGAAACGAAAACGGCTCAATGTATCGGAGATAGCTTAGCAAAGTTCCTAATGAAACGAAAGCGGCTCAATGTATCAGAGATGTCTTATCAAATTTCCTGATGAAACGACAGAGGTATTATGTATCAGAGATAGCTTATCAAAGTTCCTGATGAAACGACAGAAACCAAATGTATCGGAGATCGCTTAACAAAATTCCCAAAGAAACAAAATCGGCTCGATGTGTGGGAACTAGCTTAACAAAGTTCCTGGTGAAACGAAAGCGTCTCAATGTATCAGAGAAAGCTTATCAAAGTTCCTGATGAAACGAAAGTGACTCAGTTCGTTGAAGCTTATCGAAGTACCTGACGAAACGAAAACGGCCCAATGTATCGAAGATAGCTTAGCAAAGCCCATATGAAACGAAAGCGGCTCTAAGTATCGAATATTTCTTATCAAAGGTCCCGGCGAAACGAAAGCGGCTCAATCGGAGATAGCTTATCGAAATTCCTGATGAAGCGAAATTGGCGCAATGTATATCGGAGATAGCCAATAGAGTTTCGGATGAAACGAAAGCGACTCAATGTATCGGAGAAAGCTTAGCAAAATTCCTGATGAATCGAAAGTGACTAAATGTATCGAAGATAGCTTATACAAGTACCTGCTGAAACGAACGCTGCTAAATGTATCGGAGATAGCTTATCAGAGTTCCTGATGAAACGAAATCGGCTCAATGTATCGGAGATAGCTTAGCAAAGTTTCTCATAAAACGAAAGTAGCCAATTGAATAGGCAATAGCTTAGCAAAGTCCATGATGAATCGAAAGCGACTTCTTGTATCGGAGATAGGTTAGCAAAATCTCAGAAGAAACTAAGGCGGCTAAATATATCGGAGATAGCTTATCAGTGTTCCCGACGAATCATAAGGAGCTCAAGATAAAATGTATATTTCATGTAACATAAGTGATTCATGATCATGTGGAGACCCGAGAGCTGATCCGGACGAAACTTAAGGACCTAAAGCTAACGTCGATAGTTTAGTTACGTTTCTGATAGGTCATTAGCTGCTCAAGATAACGTTGATAGCCGAGCGGTCTTGCTAAGGATACGTAAACTGCTCAAGATAACGTGAATAGTCGAGCGGTGTTGATGGTTCACTAAAAGCATTTCACGTGTATTTCAAGCTGTATTTACGACCTATAGGTCGCCAACAAAACATTTTACTAGCTTGGTATTTACTCACTTCAAAAATAAAGTGTGCAATTAATTTTGTTTTATTTCTTTTTTTCATATTTCACTGAATATAATTATGTTTTGTATCAAATTGTAGTGCAAAGTTTCAGGAAAATGTCCAGCTTATCAGATTTTGACAAAAAGAGAGCGTGGAGTGTTTCAAAAGTACATACAAACAGTGACGCACTGTTAATATCGGTCAAACATACGGTCTTCTTGGGAAAATGGGTGCTCTGGCTTGTCCTAAAAGACGCAACACAGATCGGCGACTGTACTGTCTTGCGGTGCGAGAGACCGGTTGGAACCGACTACGAAAGTGCGTATACAGGAGATTAACCTATCATCTCGACCAATGGTTGATATTGGTCGACCGGGTGTACGGCGATCGGCTGCACCATGAAACCGATTTCTTAGATGAAGAATTGTGTTTCTGTTTTATCCACGTACGTTACGCTATCACCTCGAGCAAGTTTCATCATTAATCTAGGTATTAAATCTTGAACGAAAGTAAACTGTAAGGCAAATGTGATTTTTCATTGCGCGAGTCAAACAAGATTTCTAAAATAGATTTGTCTAATGCTTTAATGCAGGAATGGAATAACATTCAAGCTGCAATGATATTGCGTTATGTGAGGTCCGTGCGACGTCGCATACTCGCCCGCAGAGCAGAGCAGAGGTGGCCATACAAGAAATTGAATTAACAACTTCAATAATCTAAGTTAATTTGACCTAAGCTGTATTTTTGCAAATTTGATTTTCATACCACCTCCACTTAAATTTAGAAAAATCACCATAACCGCTCTATTTGTCAAAATCTGATAAGCTGATTATTTTCTTGAAACTTAAAAATTCGATACCAAACATTATTACATTCAGTGAAATATGAAACGAGAAATAAAACAAAATTACTTGCACACTAACACACTTTTTACAAAACTAATTATATGTAACTTGTCATTAATAATGAAATTAACGCTGTGTAATATCTAAGTGGACCATTGGGCGGAGCTAGAGATTCGTCAATACTCTGGCTGGAATGTGAACAAGGTCAAATCGTTGTATCGTATTTATATAGAGGTAAATGGTTTATTTCAGTGTGTGAACAACAAAAGCTATTTTAAAATGCATTTGTGTTCTCGAATTGAAGTATAAATAGATCCTACACGAAAAAAAAAAAGCAAAAAAAAAAACCAACATTTTTTTCTATTTCTTTAAAGGGAGGTATCGAGGTTTCTGAAACCTAGATAAGAAAAATTACCAAGTGCCGAAAAATAGACTCAAACGAACATTTAATACTTTAAGTTAGGTCAGGTATTGTCTTGGTGGTTATCTAATAGACCTAAAGTGGCTTTTTTCTGGTTATATCGGAAAGGTTCAGCGGAATTCCAGGTTATTTTTTAGATATCACGGAATTCGGCTGTCGACATCGGATGACCTCATTTGCATATGACCAAGTCAAATGAAGGTAACAAATTTACTAGCGAAACAGCCAACGTCCTAAATCATGTCACATGAAAGGGCTGATCTTCACAGACCGGCTAGCGAACATACCTCCTGATGACGTAACGATGACGTTGGTTTGATGTAATTTGAACTAGATGCAAGGTTCTAACGGTTATTCGCACCACGTGAATGCCCTATAATCTTCGTAACTGCCTCGGATTAATCTAAAAATAGATTAATAGCCTACGTAGGCTATTAGGGAAATACCCTGCTTTTTTCTGATAAGCAACCTCATATTTTTGCAAAACTACTTTTTGGCATATTGTTTTCAAATAGTTTATGAGAGGAAATAAAATTAATTAAAATCTGTGACATGAAAAAAACATCGATACCTACCTTTAATGCGAAAATTGACAAACATGAATTTTTATGTGTGCAATTTTCACGACATTACTGCTTTGGTTTGCACTTTTACTTTGAAATTTTGTTAACATTACTGAAAATAACGCTTTCGCAGAAAATGTTAACGTAGGGCCCTGTAATTTATCCATTTCGTTTCTATGCATAAGAAATATTTCATAAGTGGACCTTCCTATCGGACTCATTGGGCAGGACTAGAGATTCGTCATTACTCTGGCTGGAATGTGAACGAGATCGTTTGTTTGTATTTCAGTTTATTTATCGTCGCTAACGTAGCACATGGCCATATAAGCGATGTCCCAGAAGACAGTTAGTTGTTACGGGGGACAGTGCAAGGATACAGGACGAAACTATTGAGAGCTCCGCCTGTTTCTTTAACGTGCTCGATGGATAGCACCGTCACACGGGGCCTCTGTTTAGCCTCTCATCCGATAGACAATTAGTTATTAAGTTGATATGGTAAGCCCAGGGCTCGAACCCGTAATATTGAGGTTTAAAGTCAAGTGCTCTACCAACTGAGCTAATCGGGCTGACAATGTGAACGAGATCATATCGTTGTTTCGTATTTATATTGAGGATAATGATTTGTTTCAGTGTGTGAACAACAAAAGCTATACTAAAATGCATTTGTTGTTCTCGAATTGAAAGATAAATAGATCCTACATGAAAAAAAAACATATTTTTCAATTTCTTTAATTCGAAAATTGATAAACATGATATTTTGGGAAATAAATTTTCTAAAAGCGCCTCATTTCGCACGTGAATTCCATGGCAATCTGATGACGTCATCAGTGTCTATTATTCCTAGATGACGTCCCGTAGCTCGAAACGACTGAAACAGGGCTTAATCACCCAAAACGGTGAGCTTATCACATCTATGATTTCAGGTTTCGCTGAAACTATAGAGTGATAATTTACCGAGAAATTTAGATAATCTGCCGGAAAGCAATTAATACAAATCTCCGCTTAAAAGAAACACAACAATACTCTAGACCCAAAAGTATAAGTACATATGATGATTGAAATTACCAAATCAAAAAAGAAAAAAAAAATCTTTGCGATAAGCGTACAATTCATGAAAGAAGTTTCAATATTTTAGATTATGAGCCACGACCATTAAGATTTGTTTACATAATATTATGATGTCAGGTATGACGTTTTAACTGTCGCTAGTCATTAAACAACCCGCATGGTCACAGAAATTAACGAAATCGTCCATAAAGTGTAGTCATCTTCACTTGTGCATATAACAGTGAATGTCGAAGATGTCCAATGAGGCATCGGATGCACTCGTCTCTATTTCAAAATGTAAACAAACACGGGTGACCCCCCCCCCCAAAAAAAAAGCTCATTCCAGAGAACTTCACTCATACTCTCCTTTGCATATTGACATTACGAATGTTCTTATTTTCTTATTTGCATAAGTGACCAAATACATGAATGTGACAGTGAATGTCGAAGATGTCCAATGAGGCATCGGATGCACTCGTCTCTATTTCATAATGTAAACAAACACGAGGTGAACCCCCCCCCCCAAAAAAAAAGCTCATTCCAGAGAACTTCACTCATACTCTCCTTTTGCATATTGACATTACGAATGTTCTTATTTGCATAAGCGACCAAATACATGATAGACTGCTTTCCTTCCTCAGAGAGAAGGTATGGCTTTAAACTGATAATAATGATGTATAGCTATGGAACGCCACAGCTGTCTGATGTTATGAGCAATAATGTGGACATGTCCACCTTCTACCGTACTTTGTCAAAATACAGCGTCCTCATGCCCAGTAATGGTGTTGACTTGTCCAAACATTGTGTTATTTTGTTAAAAAGTAGCGTTATTGAATTAAAATGTGGTGTTGACTTGTGTAAGCACCATGTTATTTTGTCAAAAAGCATAGTTTTTCTGTTCAAATGTGGTGTTGACTTGTCTAGTTGTTCTCTTATTAAATTAAAAAGTAGTAATATTATGTCTTAAAGTGTAACTGAGTTATCTTATCCATGTATCATCATGCCAACAAGTATTATTAATATTTCTAAGTTTGGCGTTGACATATCAAAAAGCTTTTTAACCTTATTATGTCCAATAGGTGTGTTATTATTTCGGACGTAGGCGTCGCCTTGTTTCTATTCTGTCTTATCATGCATAAAAGAAGTTTTATTTTGTAAACATTTGAAGCTGGTTGTCTATACATCATTATATCATATAAAAAAATAGAGTTACCATGTCTAAATATCTATTTGATTCATTTAAAGATAGTCTAATTATATGAAAAGTAGTGTTGAAATGTCTAGGATTTGTCTTATTATGTTCAAATGTTACGTTATCCTGTTTAGATTTGAGGTTGACTTGTCGACTGATCCCAACATTGTGTCAAAGGAAAATGTGATTTTGTTAAAAAATGTTGGTAATTTGATCCAACAACATCTTATTATGTCAAAAAGTATTGTTATAGTTTTCATATTTCATGTTGACTTCTCTACATAATGTCTTGTTTTGTCAAGAAACAGTTTTGTTAGCCTGGATGCGATCTCTAAACAATGTAATGATATGTCAAAAAGAAGAATTTTCATGTCTAAACGAGGCATTTCATTGCCATAACATTACCTTTTTATGTAAAAAGAGAATTTACAAATCTTGAATAAAATCTTGACATGTCACACCTTAACCCTATTATATGAAAATATAGTCATATCATGTTCACATATCGACTTGACTTGCTGAAACACTGTCTTAACATGTTCATAGTATCGATATTATGTTCTTATGCGATGTTTACTTGTCTACATATTATCTTATAATATCAAAAAGTGGCGGTGTTTTGTCCAAATATTATGTTGATCTGTCTAAACGTCGTCTTATTATGCCAAAAGGTAGTTTTATGATATACCATATGATAGTATATGAACAAATTAACATACCAGGGAACATGATGAAACTGCCTTTTTACAAACAAATACAATACTTTTCACAAGTCATCACCGTGTTCAGACATGCTAACACCACTAATTTCAAATAATAACTCTATCAAAAGACAAATCAGCTTTGATTTTGAACATGGTAATATAACTCTGCCATAATACAGCACTGTTTTGTATGGCCTATATCAAACATGGACAAAGCCAAACTACCTACGTCAAATTAGGCCAATGTTTACACAAGTCACCGCCGCACATGACCATAAACACTTTACTTTCTGACATGATAATGTAAGGTTAAGTCAAGTCAATACGACATTTGGGCAAAGCCACACTACTCTTTGATATAACTTTGCAAAGTTTTGACACCTTAACACCATATTTGAAGATGATAGCATATTTTTCGACATAGGGATTCAATACTTACACAAATATAAACATGCCAGCACTACTTTTTGACGAGTGTGTTGAAGTAAGACAACATACAAATAGACACAATGGAACTGCTCTTTGACACGAATAGACAATCTTTTGACAAGTCAACAAGGTATTTGGACATGATGACATGACTGTACACACAATAAGACTATTTTTAGACAAGTCAACACCACATTTGAACATGATAGCATACCTTTTTCACATAAAAAATAAACGCTTGATTAATTAAGCGCCACATGTCGACCAAATTACACAACCTTTTGATATAACAAGACATTGTTTTAACAAGCCAATGCCACATTTTGACACCAATACACTACACTTAAACATGGCAAGGCATATTTTGGCAAGACAGCACCGCCTTTTGGCAGAACAACAGCATTGGTAGATATGTTTATGCACAGTATGGATAAGTCAGCAACCCATTTGAGCATGCTTACATTTCCTTTACTCATAATAAGACAAAGAATAGGAATGTCCACGTTATTACACATAGCATCAGACAGCTGTGGCGTTCCATATATAACCGTCTAGATTGTATGTGAAATCTTTATTTCACAATAAGACATGACAGTCCATGATGTACAGTAATTAACATGCTATAGTGTATTGAAGAGATGAATAGAAAAAAGTGTTTGTTTGCTTGTTTGTTTGTTTTCGTGGAGGATTAATACATAAGTGTGATTAATGTTTTTGTTTCACACCTCCAAAAATGAAAATTTTATACATTTCTTACTATTAAATGACAGCTCACGATAAAAGCAAACTTTTGACAAATTTTGATACATGTTTTATGGAACTATCTTATTCGCAAGCATACAAGTTAGCTGCGTGCTATAAATTTTTGTTCATGAGAGAATTATTTTTTTGGCCAATAAGAACGCTCATTTTAGATATACGAAACTAAAATTAGATTATTGTTAAATATAACCGCTTTAGTTCCTGGAGAATGGCTGTTAATAAAATGTTTTATGAAGAAGGAAAAGAGAACGAACGATGGAGAAAAGCAAAGTTTTAAGAAAATAGAAATGATTTTGATATTCATAAAAAAAACTGTAAAGGACATATTCCAAAATAGAAATACATTGCTGAAATATTCTTATTTCTCACATATTTTTTAAATAAATCACATCGCGCATGTTTGAAAAACCCTGCGAGTGTTTTTAAGTATCGATTCTGTAATTTCTTTGAGTGAATCAAAAGATGACTATACACACGAAAAATTTTGCTTACCCTGCCAATAGTGTGGAGTCATCTCTTTTACTTAGATTATTATGACCTAAAGGTCTCTACAATTCGATGGGCTGTATCTCTTTTAAAATTTCGACAAGTCAAAGATAATATCCTCCACAATGTTGCTTAATTATAACAACACAAGGACGCTGTTTGACGTCTCTCCAGAAAAAAATGGGAAAGCATTTTTGAAAAGGAATAAATTTCTTGTTACAAGCTAGATAAGATATTATAAATCATATCATAAATGGATATCAATTTACATATTCATAAATATATGACACTCGTCATCTAAAACAGATAAAAACACGATAGAGCTCTTTTTTATCTGAAGAAAGATGGCTCGCTGAATAAATTTGCTATTCCAAGACCAATCATTGAAATCAGAATATTTTCTGAATAATCAGTAGAAAAGGTCTTGACCTGACGTTTTGTAATTGGTTTTAGTTAATGGGCTTGCTGCACGTAAAGGATTCACGTTTCTTTCGACATTCAGTATACTGAAGGTGAAATTTCGTGATAGATTATTAGTTGCGATTTTTTCATAATCAAAACACAATATGTCCGGTAGGTAAAAAATCCACTGCATCTGTCGCTTGAATATCAAAACGACAATATAACTTTTGAATTCTCACGCATTAGGAAAGCTTTCAAACAGATATAGGTAACCAGGATTTATTATTGTGATATTCTTCCTCGACTCAACCTTGAGGCATATCAGATTCAAACAGTTTGAAAGCTTTAGGAAAGCCATGTTGGCCATAATTATCTTTTTGTCAAGTTTTGGGGTACGATTTGTGATTTGTTCAGAAGAAAACTGTCCAGGTTGCGATGGAAACTTTCTTGGAAAGATTACCAAAAAGGAGTTAAAAACGGACAACTCAGAAGATCAAAGCGGAACTAACATTGAAGGAATATTGAAGTCAATTGCATCATTACAAAACGAAACTCGGATCTTGAAGGAAGGAAGACTTGAGGCAGACAAAGATATTGAGACACTGAAAGAAACCATTAAAGATATACAAAATAATGCAACCAGGTTAAAAGCTGAATTCGTCAAGTTCAGAAAATTTACATCTGATCGATTACTTGCTTTGAGAAGCCTTGAATCTGATGAAGATTCTAAAGAAGACAGAGAAAACAAGAAAACGGGTGAGTTGAACACATCACCAGTCGACAGAACAGTTCACAACGTAAGGGGATGCAAAAGTCATATCAAATATGACATCGTTTGTAAAAGGAAAGAAAATATCAAAGCAAAGGAAGAAAATCTTGGTTATTTGCATGCTTTTTTTACCGTTGCATAAGTTAATTTTTAATTTCGTCTATCAAAAACGGGCGTTCTGATTGGTCAAAAAATATTCATACCTCCATAAACAAAATTTTGAGGACGCAGCCATTTCGTATGCTTCTACACAAAATAGTTCAATACAAAAAAAGTATCAAAAAAGTATTTTTCGCTCGATGCTATCAAATTAAAAGAAATAGAAAGAATAATTTTGTTTTCATAGCGTGATGAAACGAAAAACATAGTCACACTTCTGTAATCATAAAATGTGATTAGTTTTTCGGCTCATATCTCCATAAAAACAAAAGTATTCCTTTCATCTCTTTAGCACCTCCGAGCTACATATCATTAGACTGTAAATTCATGGTGTTCCTCACCATTCTTGTTAAGATAAATAGAGAATACTAATTAAACAATCGCAAATGTCAATAAAAAAATAAACCGATAAATCAAATAATTTATTCAGCCTGGACCTGCACTTTTCAACTCCAATATTGGCCGCCATTATTGTTAATCTTTATTGTAGTTTTTATTCAAACTGTAGTTACGGCGTTTTGGTCACCAACCAACCATTTTACTTTTTTTCTTACATGCTACTGGCATTAACTTTTGTAAAATAAAGCTATGAAAAAACGAAGCAGAACTTCTTGTCGGATTTATTTGGCTAACTCAGTGGGCGGGTCAGCGATTGGTCAATAGACCTTTTCACGCAAAGCGCCAGATGACTAAAAAGTCTACATCCGTTAGACGCTTTCAAAAAATAACAACAACAACATTTTCCCGTTGCGGGGAGTTTTTACTTCCGGTTTGAAAAACTCAATAGAAAATAAGAAGGCTCGATACGACCCCGAACTTTAACAGTGTTAAAATGTCAGAAAACAAGTTTCTTTTTGTGAAGTCAGTGTTTACAAATCCGAACAATAGATGGGAAAATGGTTTGAAAAATGTTCCGGCCTTTGACATATCAAAATTAAAAAAAGATTAGTGGAATCGCGGGACAAATCGTTTGACAAAGAAAGCGTCCGGGCCTACAAGTCGTTGAAGGCGTTTAAATACTTTGAAGAGGGATTTGTCCAGAGACTCAGTCACATTGAAAAGACTGTGGAAAATACCAGCTTGTATTTAATCAGTTCCCGTGTCTTTGCTTCATACCAGGGAAAATCCTACCAAACTTACGTTGGATTTTAATTGAAATCATACCTCGCAGGGGATTTGACAATGCAGCATTTCGCATTCTGTCATTTCATCTGACCGCTCATGTGAAATCTGAACTTCGTTCTGCACATTTCTAAGATAAATTTCTGGCAACAAAACGCGTTTCTTGGTGTAACACACGCTACAGTTTTCTTTCACAATAGTTTCTACTGCTCCGTCATATTTGGACGATTTCATACTGGAAACAGTAGCTCTCCTTTGCCTCAATGTTACTGGCAAAGTCACCGGAAGATTCATTGTCGGTATAAAGTCCACAGACGTTGGATCATCACTTCTCTTCCCATTCACAAAATGTCGACCACAAAATAAAAAAATATTCGTTGGTGCAAATTTATTTCTTCCATGGAGGACTCTTCCAGTTGCCTTTATCCATAATTTTCTTCTAGACTCTGGTTTCTTCGGAATTCTATGGAAGGATATATTAGAGTTATGCCTTGTCGATCTACAATCTGCCACGCAACAATTGTCATTTCCATCCATCTTTTTAGGGTAATATATATCCCACATCAAAAAGTATCCACTCAAAGTTGTTAAGCGTATTCAATTTATTTTTATTTTTATAAAAGATTGAAATGATAATGATAAATAAATAAACACCATGCAATAATACTCCCGTGCCGATTGAAAACGACGTCTGGTCGGATTCTTTGATTCGTCGATCAGGGCCCAGTACTTGGCGGCATATCGGTTGAAACATAAAAAGACAAATTTGTTTCATCAATTCCTAAATTTTACTTATGTACTTAAATAGTGTGCGGTGTTGTTTATTGGTTGCTTGGTGACATGTTGCCGTCTACACATAACACCATATAGATATGTGATATACCAAAGGGAACCCTTTACATCAAGACTGTTTGCCGAACAGCACTCCATTATAATCATTACATTTGATTATTTCTATTTTTCATTCTTTTCTTCGTCATCACACTATTATGATTTCTGTAATAATCCTTTTTTCGTTAATTTATAGTGCTCTCAATTTTGAATTTCCATATACACTTTTTAACCGGTATATGGCATATCTAGACGAAAAGCAGATTATATAAATCAAAGAATTTATTTTCTCCTTTCCTCCAACACCTCTATTACCAGAACGCTGCGAATGTCAATTTGAGAAGAAGCATATGAAAACATTGTGGAAAATGAAGAAATTGTTTGAATAAAGTAATTTCTTCCGTAACCACAATATTTTTCCTGTCCCATAAGGAAAAAAAGAAAATAAATAAACAATTAAATTCCATTAGCTCTAAAAAGTCGTCTGCAGCTTCTTTTGGACCAGTCAAAAAATTCATTCACTGGGAATGGATTAATATTGGAAAGTTATTTTAGTCAATATTATATCCTTCAAGATGTTTGACACTTGTCCGTATACTGCAAGGCGGGATTTTCCATTCATCAACGTAATCATTCAAAGTTTGCGTCGAGTGTCAAACTATAACTATTTACTTTTACTTCCTTGTATGTGTGTGAGGGGGGGGGGGAGTAAAAAATATGTCCAAAATATCTTATTTCGTAGGTGATATTATTGTATGAAAGGGTAATTTTCGCAAAACTCGAGGTACGTAATGTTTTATATGGCCTAGACACCAGGTCGTTTTAAACTTAATTTTGTTACTAATACACGATAATATCATCAATATTATTTGCTACAACTAGTCTGCATATATCTGCCCACATATTGAAACCCTTTTTGCACCAAAATTTTGATTTTTAACCTTTATTTTTGCTCGTTCAAAATAGACGATTTATATAGGATTATATAGTGATAAATTATCGACTCCCCGCAATCGATCACGTGACAAAGTCTCGAGTAAATATCGCCTTTAACGAGATTCGATTTGACGCATGCGCTGTGAGACCGTGAAAAGGTCTATTGAGAGGTCATGAAATAATTGTGTGTGCATGAAATAACGAATTAAGTAAACGATTCATGTATAAAGAGATAAAAATGAGTTTTTCACTTTCGTATCTATATTATTTAGATAACGAGTGTAATACATTCGGAATTTCAAGAGCTCAAATTTGATGTGCCATTATAATATGACGTAAATCTTTGGAATAAATTGATAAAATTCCTGCAATTTATCGATTCAAGATAAAAAACCGTTTATAAAAAGATGTCGTAAAATGCTTTGTGACGTCATTTTGACGAAAACAAAAGTACGCCACAATAAGCTTCGAATTGCACTTGTAGTGAATTATATCACCCGTGTTATGCAAAAATACTAAGCCAGTTAATTTCCCTCCCGCGCCGTCGGTTATAATTTTAGTGACTTTGTTCGCACGTTCGTTATTTTTTTAAAACATATGCTCCTCGGAAAATCCTTTTGATTTTGAACAAGAAATGTTACTTGGGACAACCTCTATTAGATTTTTACATGAAATGTGCATGTGCTCATATCAAGTTAATTCATAAGGCTCCAGTTCGTATGAAGTTTTGTTTGTGCAATAATTTTCACGACATTACAGTTTTAATTTGTACTTTTACTTTGACATTTTGTTTCATTACTGAAAATAACGGTTTCACAGAAACTGTTTACGTAGGACCCTGTAATAAACATATTTTGTTTCTATACATAATATATATTTCATATTAAATTATCACGACAATTCTGTTATGAGTTCAAGATGTGTGTGCCCTTATTTTTTGGATTATATTGTGTATCTTGTTAAGTGCTCGGTTGCCATTTGTTATATGACTATGAAACTTTAAATAAGTTTTGACCATGATCATTGGTGCCCCGTAGGTGCAAGGTCACGTAGGTCAGATATCACGGCCCAAGATGAATATTTTTCTGCATCTACTTTGACCTAGGACTCTTAAGCTATACTCAGGTATTAATGGCCCAACGACGAGACTAAGTTTGGTTTATACCAATTTGTTTTGCTTCGACGAGAACGAAAGCTTTTGGCAAGTAAAACGCTCTAGAACAAGTTTTTCACGTCCCTGGAAGAGAGGCAGTGGCTCAAACATACTGTTACCCAAATCAATAGCTGGGTAGACTGGACTAGACTGTTAAGTGTTTTGTCCATGAACACACCCCGGTCACGGTGTGGTTCGAACTGTGACCTCCAGATCATTAGTCAAGCACCTTTGCCACGCGGCCATCGATGGAACTTGATATTTTAGATAACATATTGTCGTAAGACGTGCAAATGTCACAACTACAGCTTTATTCAAGCTGTAGTCACGGCATTTTGCACCCAAACGAATGTATACCAGGACGTTTCCATAAATTATATAATCTTTATATCAACTCTTCTATATTGACCTCTGTAACATTAAGTGGTGGGCTGCTTGTAAGGATGTAATCTTGTTTACTGAAAACTCATGTTTCTTTCAGTAATTGCCTTCAGCGCCAATACAGTACGAAGCACAAATCCACTTTACAACGAGACACTTGTGTTCACCAAAGTCACTATTAATGAAGGCGAGGCCTATAACAACAAGACTGGGAAATTCACGGCCCCAATCCCTGGTGTCTACATATTTCACGATCAAATTTGCTTGAGGAAACAGACGAACTTTTACCATGCTTTCGTTGTGGACAACCAGGAAATAGCCAGAGAGCGTTATTTCAATGCCGATCCCTATTTCCCTGCGTGTTTTACTGGAGCGTTGACAATGAAGCTAAGGATCGGTCAACAACTATATGTGAGGCGTTATCACATTAGTACGCATGGTGTTCCGCTCATAGACGATGACTTTAGCATAAACATGTTTTCCGGTTTACGTGCTGGTTGAAACCTACTAACAATCGATTTCTTAGACTTTATTTCGAATTCTTTCTGTTGAGTAAGATTTAGAAAATACTTATTCTTATCTAATACAATGCTTTGTTTTGAAGAACAGTTTTAGCCTCTCTCTATGAAGGGGTCTACTGTTGTGGTGATGTGTTCGTCGTGTGTAAATGAGTGCGCCCGTAAACCTTTCTTCCTTAAAAATTCTCTCCTCAGAAACGTCTATACACCAATTCAACCCAACATTTCACAGGGTTATCTCTATGATAACCCATATTAGAATCTCTCAATAAAATTGATCTAATTCAAGCATTACTTTTATGATAGGGGCTGATTCCATTTTTGGCTTTTAGAAAATATTTTTAAAAAAACTTCTCCCCAAAATTCAATTACATTTCACAGGACTCGATATCAGTCTCCTTGAAAAAAAAGGGGGGGAAACATAGCTTTTATTAGCTGGACCTATTTCCATATTGGTATTTATTGAAATCCTTGATAGTATTCTTACCCTGTCATTCTTATTTCGACAGGAATGCTCTTTAGACGAACCTTCTCAGATTCTTTCAAGTAATTTCAATCGAATGGATAGCTTTATGAAAATTTCATCCTCGATATCCAGAATATACGAACATGATCAGAAGACTGGTAGATTTTAGGGGACATAGTGCAAGAATATGGGACGAAACTGTCGGAAACCTCTCCTCCTTGGTGTATCAAAACCAGGTCGACAAAGGGACATAATTTGTAAAAAATGTATTAAGAGTTATCCTCCCCGGTAGTATAGATTAATCTTTTGACGGTTGATACATAGTGGAAATGTTTGGCTATGACAAAGACATATACATGCATATAGGAGATATTTTTTCGGTGAAATAACTCTACATTGAGCTTGAAACAAGCATTTTCTTGAATGTCTATAATGTTTTCCAAAGCTTTTTTCTCGAGGAATGTAAAAGAGAGATTATGTGGGAATGGGTCAACTGAATTAACCACCATTTGTGTATAATAAAGAATCCTCTATTTTCTCTTTGAAATAACGTATCTTAGCCCTCCCCTGATCAATCCCGGCGTTTACAGTCTATGAGGAAACAATATAGAAAAAGAAGAAATTGCTTGTAACAATGACTGATAAAATGTTAAAAGCGACCTTAAACCCCATTCAAACAAACAAATAAGATCTTGACAGACCCATCGTTTTGAAAATAGTTTAATCCACCGTTCCAATTGACCAATCGCTGGCCCTGCTCACTTTCTCCGTTGACCCATTGACTCCAACAGTTCCTATTCGATTTTAAACGACGTTATTTTTTCAAAATTTATGACCATTAGCGTGTAAAAAAGTAGTATAGTTGGTTTGCGACCTTGAATAAGCTGTAGTTAAAAATATTTTAAAAAATGTGACCAATGTCGGAGTTCAAAATCCATTTCTTGCCATATGAATGATTTCATTTGATATTTGTTAAACAGCCGCGATTTGTCAACTGATCAAGGTTTTGCTAGACTTAAACATCCAAAAAACACTCTTGACGTATTTCATTATATATACTTAGTTGTTTTTAACTATGGTATGCAATGCAACGGACATTCCATGGAACGGAAGTCCAAATTGCAAGAAGGCTATATCATATTCAACATCTGCCGCACACACATACACACATGAACACACACACACACAAACAGAAACACACACACTCTCAAAAACGCACATATATATGAATGCGTATATGTTGTGGGGACAAACAAAACCACGTATCTACAGCTTTGATAATGATATAGGTATGCGGTTTTGGTCACCTAACGCCCGCCGCCCAATTTTCTCTATTATTGCTAACAAACTAAACAACGGAAGGCATGTTCAAGTGACCATTGAACTTTTAAGATTGCTTTGCTAGTTAAGTGGCAATTTAAGTTTGTTAATTTAGTCATTGTGAAGCATTCGCTCTGCTCTTTTCTAATAAAGGCTTACAAGATGCTGGTAATATTCGTGTTTATCTTGAGTTTAATTCTAGGCGGGTACAGTCTAGAGCCTAAGTGCTCAAAGTTTGCCTACGACGAACAACTTCTTGAAAAGATGATAAGAATGGAAGTGAACACGGAAAAGAAAGAGGAAACCTATAAAGCCGAGAGAGATGAAATTATGAAAACAATCGCTGCTCTAAACACCAGAATTGAGACTCTTGAGGCGGATAAAATCGGACTACGAGGCTTTGCCGAAACCGGTTTTGAGAAGATGAGTCAAAAAACTTCCAACCAAGTACAAACATTCGAGACATTACTGTCTGGTTTTAGCCAAACTGTTCTTAACAATGCTAAAAGCAGAGATGATACAGGTTAGTAAATTGAAATCGTAGCTGCTAATCAAATAATCAGTTGACCAATAAAATCGTTTATTTTAACTGGAAGTTCAGTTTGAACTTCAACATTGTCCGACATTTTGATGAATATTTTTTTTGGGGGGGGGGGTGGCGACTTAAACATCGTAACTACAGCTTATTGAAGCTGTTTTTTATGGTTTTTAGGTCGCCAATTAAATATTCTACCAATAAATACATGATACTGGCAATAAATTCTGCAAAATAACACCGTTAAAAATCGGAGAGGAACTTCCTCTTGGAGTCAATGGGTGGGGCGAATGGAGCAAGTGGATGGGGCCCACGATTGGTCAATAGACAGGTCGTTGAGCCCGTCAAGTGACCTCCGACATGACAGTTATATGTGCGACATTATTTTGAGAAATATGTGGTCAGGAACATTAACGTTTGTTTGGGATCTAAACATAAATGTCGGAATTCAAAATACACTTACAATCACTTACCCCAAATGTACGACATTATTTTGGGAAATATGTGGTCAGGGACTTTAACGTTTGTTGGGGATCTAAACATAAATGTCGGAATTAAAAATACACTTACAATCACTTACTTCAAATGTACGACATTATTTTGGGAAATATGTGGTCAGGGACTTTAACGTTTGTTTGGGATCTAAACATAAATGTCGGAATTAAAAATACACTTACAATCACTTACCTCAAATATACGACATTATTTTGTGAAATTTGTGGTCAGGAACTTTAACGTTTGTTTGGGATCAAAACATAAATGACGGAATTCAAATACACTTACAATCACTTACCTCAAATGTAAGACATTATTTTGGGAAATATGTGGTCAGGGACTTTAACGTTTGTTTGGGATCTAAACATAAATGTCGGAATTCAAATACACTTACAATCACTTACCTCAAATGTAAGACATTATTTTGTGAAATATGTGGTCAGGAACTTTAACGTTTGTTGGGGATCTAAACATAAATGTCGGAATTCAAAATACACTTACAATCACTTACCTCAAATGTACGACATTATTTTGTGAAATATGTTGTCAGGAACTTTAACGTTTGTTTGGGATCTAAACATAAATGTCGGAATTCAAAATACACTTACAATCACTTACCCCAAATGTACGACATTATTTTGGGAAATATGTGGTCAGGGACTTTAACGTTTGTTGGGGATCTAAACATAAATGTCGGAATTAAAAATACACTTACAATCACTTACTTCAAATGTACGACATTATTTTGGGAAATATGTGGTCAGGGACTTTAACGTTTGTTTGGGATCTAAACATAAATGTCGGAATTAAAAATACACTTACAATCACTTACCTCAAATATACGACATTATTTTGTGAAATTTGTGGTCAGGAACTTTAACGTTTGTTTGGGATCAAAACATAAATGACGGAATTCAAATACACTTACAATCACTTACCTCAAATGTAAGACATTATTTTGGGAAATATGTGGTCAGGGACTTTAACGTTTGTTTGGGATCTAAACATAAATGTCGGAATTCAAATACACTTACAATCACTTACCTCAAATGTAAGACATTATTTTGTGAAATATGTGGTCAGGAACTTTAACGTTTGTTGGGGATCTAAACATAAATGTCGGAATTCAAAATACACTTACAATCACTTACCTCAAATGTACGACATTATTTTGTGAAATATGTTGTCAGGAACTTTAACGTTTGTTTGGGATCTAAACATAAATGTCGGAATTCAAATACACTTACAATCACTTACCTCAAATGTACGACATTAGTTTGTGAAATATGTGGTCAGGAACTTTAACGTTTGTTGGGGATCTAAACATAAATGTCGGAATTAAAAATACACTTACAATCACTTACCTCAAATATACGACATTATTTTGTGAAATATGTGGTCAGGAACTTTAACGTTTGTTTGGGATCTAAACATAAACGCGGAATTCAAATACACTTACAATCACTTACCTCAAATGTACGACATTATTTTGTGAAATATGTTGTCAGGAACTTTAACGTTTGTTTGGGATCTAAACATAAATGTCGGAATTCAAATACACTTACAATCACTTACCTCAAATGTACGACATTATTTTGTGAAATATGTGGTCAGGAACTTTAACGTTTGTTGGGGATGTAAACATAAATGTCGGAATTCAAATACACTTACAATGTACGACATTATTTTGTGAAATATGTGGTCAGGGACTTTACGTTTGTTGGGGATGTAAACATAAATGTCAGAATTCAAAATACACTTAAAATATACGACATTATTTTGTGAAATTTGTGGTCAGGGACTTTAACGTTTGTTTGGGATCTAAACATAAATGTCAGAATTCAAAATACACTTACAATCACTTACCTCAAATATACGGCATTATTTTGTGAAATTTGTGGTCAGGAACTTAAACGTTTGTTTGGGATCTAAACATAAATGTCGGAATTCAAATACACTTACAATCACTTACCTCAAATGTACGACATTAGTTTGTGAAATATGTGATCAGGGATTTAAACGCTTGTTGGCGATCAAAACAAACGAAATCACATAACCAACTAAATGTTCAACAAAAATGTCGGAATTCAAAGTACACCTCCGATCATTGACCTCCGACATTACAGTTCGAGTGAGGCTATAAACGAACATTTTTTTGTAAATTACGTGCTCAGGGCCTTAACCCTTTCCTGATTTTTCCAAATTTTAGACTGGTCCAAATTGAAAGAGGTTGCAGACGACAATAAAAATTGAATGCAATTTTAAATTAAACCATCCTAAGTGAAAGAAAATAATGTGATAAAAGAAGAAATTGCTTGTTACAAGCAATTTCTTCTTTTATCACCATTTTTCCTCGAGTAAAAAAATCACAGCCACGTAAATTTCCGGGTTTGTACAGGAAAGGGTTAAATATAACGCAAATCGTTTCTCGGCGACCTAAATAAAGGTTGAAAAAAAACACAATATTTTCATATTTAATTCATATTGTAGGAACTCAAAGTTCACTTCCGGTCTAGATGAACGGTTGGTCTTTCGATAGTTTGATTGACAGTGGCGATCACTTTATGGATCAAACGAAACGCTTCAAGTTCCCACAAGATCCGCCGTATTTATTGCTTGATTTTTTACTCTTCGGAAGACTACGAAAACGTCGTAATTGACCAATCGCTGACCTCGTCCACTTATGTCGTTGGCCACGCCCACCGACTCCGACATGGAAGTCCTGCTTCGATTTTGAACGGCGTTAATTTGCAAAATTTATGGCCAGTATAATGTATCAAAAGAGTAAAATGGTTGGTTGGTGACCTAAACTTCGTAACTTCAGCTTGAATAAGCTGTGGCAACGACGTTTAAGGTGCCAAATCAACTATAAAGCCAATAACGGAGTTGAAACTCAGGTCCGGGCTGAATAAATTATTTGATTGGTCGGTTTATTCCTTGATTGACAGCCGCGATTGGTCAATTACATTCTAGCCCTTGTTATGCTGAGCAAGGAATAATCCCGTCGAGGCAGTAGGTATTCTCAAAGAACAGCATACACATATATGCAGTCTGGTTTTGATCTACACCGCATGTTTGCCCCCCCCCCCAACCGTGTTGTGTTCAGAATTCATATTTAACAGCATTATTTGACTCGCATCAAAAGCCTGTCTAAATCTTTTACATTTGATTACATAATAACTTTGGGGATAAATAAATGAATAAAAAGATTTTATTCAGCATGACAAGGGTTTATGAAAAATGCTGTTAACCCATTCCCGCTTTTTACGCCTCTTATGAAAACAGTCCTTGAAGGCATTGTTGAAAATGAAGAAATTGTTTTACCAAGACAGACATTGCGTCAATTTGAAATTATTGTCTGCTAATTCTTTCAATTAGGACTAAACTAACAACATGTCATCTGGTAATCAGTTTAGATGTTAAGGTCGCCCTTCATTAGTTTATCCTTTTCTTTGTTCAAAGCAACAAAATAGCTAATATCGTCTTAAAGTATTTACATGTACCTATAGATGTTTTTAGTAAAATACATAGATTCCAGACAGACAAAATCCAACGCGACAGAAAAAATACATATATATCCGATAGTGTCAAATACGGTTCCTTACAATATACTCTAAGATGTCGTCATTTTCAAACTGTAGATGATGTCATAATGCGAATAAACGTGATTAGGGTTGTAGATACAGATCGTTTATTACGTAATAGAATTTATCAAGCTGTAGTTACGAGGTAGTTTTAGAATGGTAAGACGATGTACTGTCATTACGACTTTTAAATCGCTACACCACAGAAAAGTTTTCTATGCATAGCGGTAAAGCTTGCACTTCTGATCAAAATAAACTATTTGATAGGGGGAAAAAGATTGAGAATTGCGACCCTTTAATTGGCCAATCGCTAGCCTCGCCCAATTACTCCGTTGGTCCCGACTATTAACTCTGACAGGAAGTTTCCCTTCGATTTTAAACGGCGTTATTTTGTAAAATTTATAGCCAAAAGCATGTGACAAAAAGTAAAATAGATGTTTGGCGATCTAAACGTCGTAACTGCAGTTTAAAAAAAGCTGAAGCATCAACGTTTACGTCCCCAAACCAACAAAATGCTTCACATATCGGAGTTCAAAGTTTACTTCCAGTTTAATCAAATGATTTCATTGGTCGACTGATCCTTTGACTGAAAGCAGCGATTGGTTAATAATATAGAGTCAAGTAATGTTTTATCGAAATTATTTGTGTCCAAATATGACATCCAAAAATGTACCATCTTACATTTAATCCTTTTAGGCGATTAACCTGCCTAAATTACTTTTTTTTAATGTTAGAATTAATCATCTTACTGATTCACAAAAAATTTACAACCGTTTTTAACATTAAACCATTACCAGACGACATAATTTATGACTGGTCCAAATTTAAAGAGACTTTTCCCTAGAGGAACGTAGCAATTATCAAACAATCTTGACGTCATCAAAGCAGAACACAACGTCATTCAAACAGGGTTTACCTGGCTAACGAATCATTTCTATTTATTAATATATTTAAAAGCTATCACTGATGTTGGTGCAACTGTTCTCTTTTCAGTTGTGGCATTCAGTGCAAATACAGCGAAGAATAAAAATCCAAACAAAGGGGAGATAATCGTGTTCACCACCGTCACCATGAATGAAGGAAGCCCCTACGACAATACCACCGGCAAATTTACCGCCCCTGTTGACGGCGTCTATATTTTCCACGATCAAATATGTCTGAAATCCAAAATGGACTTTTATCACACGTATGTTGTCGACGACACAGACATGACGAGGGAACGTTACGTCAATACTGATTCCGATTCTTCGTATCCTGTATGCTTCACGACAGCGTTTACTCAACTCTTGAAGGCAGAACAAAAAGTATCTGTTAAATGTAAATACGTAAATAAAAATGGGGAACGACTGATCGATGATGACCATCGGCTAAACATGTTTTCTGGCGTCCTTGTACGAGAAATTTAAATGTGTTTCGGGAAAATTATCTATGGTCGTGATACACTCTAACGATTGACAATTGCCCCGCCCACTTACTCTAATGGTCACGCAAACTGACTCCGACAGGAAGTCCTGATTCGATTTAAAACGGCGTTATATTGTGAAATTTCTGGCCAGCAGCATGTAACAAAAAATTAAAATGTTTGGTTAGCTACCTAAACGTGGTAACTGCAACTTGAATAGACTGTAGTTACGACGTTTAAGTCGCCAAACCAGCACGAATGTTCACAAAAATCGCGACAAATTGAGATAAAATCTTCATTTCGGGCTGAATGAATGATTTGATTGGTCGATATATTCCTTGATTGACAGCCGCAATTGGTCGATTAAGCCAGTAAACTGGAAAAAAAAGAAAACTGTAGTTAACGATATTTCCCCGAATTAGAATGTATTACAGTTGATGTAACCGGTGGACTAAATACTTTTAAAATCACATAAATAAAGAAATCCTTGGTAGCTTGAATGTACTTTGATTAGTATTTTCTAGTTGATTAAATTTGAAAACTTTGCGGTTGCCTTAAAGACAATTGACCAATGGCTGGCTCCGCCCACTTGCTCCGTTGGCCCTTCCCTGTAAGACTTCCAATAGAAAGTTTCGCTTCGATAATTAAGGGGTGTTATTTTCCGAAAATTTAAGGGCAGTAGAATGTAACAAATAAGTAGAAAGGTCGGCTGGCGATCTAAACGTCATAACTGCAGCTTGAATAAGTCGCAAAACCAATAAAAATGCTAGAAAATATATTAAGGTTTTATTTGCAAAATAATTATATAGTATAGTACAATATTTTGGGAAAAGAAAAATTGCTTGTCACAAACAATTTCTTCTTTTTCCAAAATGTTTGCTCAAATGTAAAAACACAGGGACGTGAAAACAAGGGATTAAACAGGAAACGGTTAATACCTAAATAGCTTTTATTGATCATAAAATGAAAGATATGTCAATCTTGCACGAAAAGCAAATGGATTTTTTATTTCTTTAATGCAAAAAGACACTATTTTTCGAACTCTATATCACATCATTTTGTCAGCGGATTACATTCAAAGCAATGACATCAGCTGTGTGGTTGGTTCAGCTTCGCGAAATAAACGAAAGCTAAATCCTCAAAACAGTAAGTTATTCATTTTGACACTTTCATTGATTTTCGGTCGAACCATCAAACCATAATTCACCAAGACATCTCGATAGACAATCTGAGAGCATTAAAAGAAATTCCCTATGATTACCAATTAAGTCATAATAAAATAAGACCCCCTTCCCGACAAAGAAAAAATGTATCAAGCAATTTCTTCATTATCCACAATGTTTTCTGCCCTAAAAGACGAAAAAAATTGAAATTCCATCAACTTTTGATTGTCGTCATCAACTTCTTTCAAGTCTAAAATTTTGTTGTGTGGGAATGGGTTAAACGGCGTTATTTTTAGAATATATGGCCAGTAGCATGTAACAAAAAGGTAGAATAGCTGGTTAGCGACCTAATTGAAAGAGCTGTAGTTACGACGTTTGAGTCGACAAGCCAACGAAGAATGTTAACAAAGATTGCGGCTATATAATGACGAGTTCAAAAATCGTTTCTGGTCTACATGAATGATTGGATTGGTTGACAGATCATTTGATTGACAGCCGCGCTTGGTCAATTATCATGTTGCCGATTGCTAATAAGAATTCACTGATCTTTTGCAAAGCCCACTACCTCCACTGGCCATACCCATTGACTACAAAAGGAAAACCCGCTTCGATATTTCACAGCTTTTTTTGCAAAGCCCACTACCTCCGCTGGCCACACCCATTGACTCCAACAGGAAAACCCGCTTCGATATTTCACAGCATTTTTTGCAAAGCCCACTACCTCCGCTTGCCACACCCATTGACTCCAACAGGAAAACCCTCTTCGATATTTCACAGCTTTTTTTGCAAAGCCCACTACCTCCGCTGGCCTCACCCATTGACTCCAACAGGAAAACCCGCTTCGATATTTCACAGCATTTTTTGCAAAGTATCTATATATACATCTATTTGTCTCTCATCAATAGGTCGATAATCGTAGACCTATGTGGGATAGCAGCTGGAGGCTAGGAAGGGATGTAATGGTAGTGCTGGTGTGAGAAATACCAGGATTCCATTGTTAGGTGTTCCGGCCGCCGCGATATAACTGAAAGATTGTTGAAAGCGGCGTAAAACCCCATTCAAACAAGCAGAAATATATATACACTTATATTGTAAAGTAAAATCTGATTGGATGATTTACTCATTCAGTGACAGCGGCAATTGGTCAATTCCATAACTTCAGGTTAAATAAAGTGTAGAAACAATATTTTGATAGACTATATACGTTATAAGCATTTAGATTATATTGATCTACTATCTCAAATAATTGACAAATCGCTGCCCCCGCCAATTTATCGTCAAATTTTGATCTACTTTGAGTCCAAATATTTCTTCAAGACTGAAGGAAAAACCAGGTAGTGTAAACTAAGATAAATTGCACATTTGTACAGGCTGATCTTGGTCTTTACGCCTGCCAAAGCTATTGAAGTCCCGCCTTGATTTTAAACGGTGTTATTTTGTAAAATCAATGGCCATTAGCTTATAAAAGAAATGGTAGAACGGTTGGTTGGCGACCTGAACGTCGTAACTACAGCTAGAAAAAGCTGTAGATACGACGTTTAAGTTGCCAAACCAACCAAAATGTTTCACAGAAATGGCGGCCAATGTCGGTGTTCAAAATTAACTACTAATCTAAATTAATTTATTTCATTAGTCGACTGATTATTTTATTGACATCCCTGATTGGTGCCCTATGCAATCATGACGACAAATCGGTCACATGTACCACAGAGAGCCCCCCCTCTCAAGCCACAGCAAGAGAGTGCGCTCAATAACACGTTAATGCAATCGACCAACCACTGGCCCCTCCCAATGACTCCTTTGGCCCCGCCTACTGTCTCCGAAAGGAAGTTCCTCTTCGATTTTTGAAACATGTGTCAGGAGCATAACATAACATAACATAACATAACCTTTAATTCTCCAAGGTACATTTACAAGTACAACATTGGGTAATATATGATACAAAAAGCAATGTGAGGGAGTATCGATGTCACTTGTTTATGCCAAATATGTGCTGAGAGAGAGACAGAGAAAGAAAGAGAGAGAGGGAGAGAGAGAGGGGGAGGGAGAGATAGCACGGTGTACATAAAATAGTCGGGAAAATCCATCAATAGAGATTAGATGATACTCGCTCGACAGACCACAAGGTCTGGTTGTGGGTTGTCGAGCGAGCGTCCTTCACAAAATACACGGCTACAAAATTCGAGACTGTAGACCATCACGAACCGTCAGTATATATTATTCACATTGACTGGATGTGAGTTAAATGGAGTATAATCATAATCCAGGATTGAATTGGTTATTATAATCAATTCCTACGCACTTTCGCTTTCTGATCCCAGGGGATATATCTTTGAAAAACATTGTGGAAAATGAAGAAGTCGCTTTTTACAAGCAATCTCGCCATTATACAGAATGCTCTCCACTCCCATTTAATGAATTTCATCTAAAGAACTCGACATTTGCAATTTCTTTGAATTTGGGCAGGTCTAAATTTTTGTCGGTTAGAGATAGCTGGATAAATCGTCATGCGGTTGTTAAACTCATGACGGTCGCAACCACGTAGAGGCGGTTCATTTGTTTACGATCATTTTCCACCGAACACACGACATGGTATTCTACAAGGTAAATATCTAATTATTTACATATATACATTCAATTAGTAAAATTGTCATAAATTTGATGTATGGAATTTCTCGGGCAACAAGGACAGATTAGCAGTGAAGATCAGGTCATAATAAGGGTTACCCGTCAGTCACGTGATTCGTCTCGGTTGTATGCACACAGACAGTCCGAGATAGTTGACACGGCACGCTTTACACAGACGACTTAACGTTTTTTGACTGATGAATGAAATTCCTTTCTGATAGGATATAAACAAATAGTAAGCTTTTCATTCTATAGTAAAATCACGGATTTCTTTTTATTATATGAATTCCCTTATGATCACGGATACAAATTTGCTAATATTGACAAGTTTTTCTGTTGCTGTGAGGGTCATTATTTTCCTAAAATTAAATGTGTTATTCGGGCAAGGCTGTTCCATAAACTTTTGTCGCGATGTTGATAGGTGCGTGCATGAAAACAAGTAATGCATTTCGTCGCCAATTTTATTTAGTGAACATTTAGTGCATTTTCTTTCAGTGTGCGAAATTCCATGCCACCTACCAGTTTCGACAGGGAGTTTGTGGTTTGACGTTCTGAAACGGAAAAGATTAATTGCCAAAGCTACTGGAAGTTTAGTGAGGTATGGTTCAAACGTTAATTCTGTTTTAAAGATGCTGTATGTTCTGCCCTTTTGTGATTGTTTTAGTTGATGTGACCATTCTTGAAGATGTTGGTCCTTAAGTGTTTGTTTGATTAGTTGGTGAATACACTTTACTTTATTAACGTTTTGAGTATGCCAAATGAGACCATTACCTGTAGTCATAAATATATGTTTTATATATTCTAGCCATTTGTAATTGTTATTTTCATCGTAAAGAATATATTGATAGATTAGTCTAGAAATTTTATTATCATGGCTACTTATAATTTTGTTCCAAAAATTGATCATTCTGGACTTTATATTAATGGTAAGTGGGTGTCTTCCTAATTCACCATAGAGCATATATCTAGGTGTGGATTTTTTTGCTTTTGTTATTCTTCTCAAAAAATCTATATGTATTTTTTCTACAGGTTCATGAGACTCGAACCCCCAAATCTCCGAGGCATATAGGAGGATGGGCACTACAGTATGATCAAATAATTTCAACTGGAGGTCTATTGGTAGATTAAGGGATCTAGATTGGGCAAGGACTGAGTGCATTGCCTTTTTTGCTTGAGTTACCAAGTTTTTCCTTGCCGTCAGGAAGGATCCATTGCTAGTAAAAGTAAGTCCGAGGTATTTATATTCATTTGTAACTTCAATTTTCTCACTTTGAAATTTGAAATTGTAGGTTGTAGTGTTTCTACTTCCAAAAATTATAATTTTGGTTTTACTTAAATTCACTTTAAGTTTCCACTGTTTGCAATATTCTTCAAATCTATCAAGAGTAATCTGTAATTCACTGGCAGATTCAGCTAGCAAGATTGTATCGTCTGCATATAATAGGACCAGTAATTTTAACCCTAATATTTCAAATGAATCTGTCTGAAGGGTTATGCCCTGAACCCCTCGTATCATTAGATGAGATTCTAGGTCATTTAAGAAAATTGAAAAAAGTATAGGGGATAGGTTTTCTCCTTGACGTACTCCAGTTTCACAGGTAAAGAGGGGGGATGATTTGCCATTATTTGTTACAAAGGATTTGATATTTTGGTACATTTGATGTATAACATTAAATATTTTGCCATGAATTCCGCTTTGCAAAAGTTTCGACCATAGTCCTACTCTCCAGACATTATCAAAAGCCTGAGAGAAGTCAACAAAGCAGCAGAACAGTTTCCTTTTCTTTTTCTTTAATATTTCGATTAGCGTGCTTAATGTGAAAATATGATCTGAACATGAGAAGTGTTTCCTAAAGCCTGCCTGGTTTTGTTTTAAAATATCATTATCATCAAGAAAATTAGCGACACGTGTATTCAATATTGCAGTGAACAGCTTTCCAAGACAAGAGAGAATGGTGATTGGGCGGTAGTTACCAGGGTCCATAGAGCTACCTTTCCCTTTATATATTGGCTTGATAGAACCAATCAACCAGGATTCTGGGATATAGCCTACGTCAAGTATGGCGTTGAAAAGGAAGATATAGATAGGTAGGAGTTCTTCTTTACTGCTTTTGATATGTTCATTTAATAAGTTATCTGTTGCACTTGGTGTTTTTGAGTTTTTAAGACTGGAGATACATTTAAGGATTTCAGACTCTGTTATTGGAGCGTTAAGCTCTGTATTGTCAAGACTCGCATGATCAATTTCAGTAACTACTTGATAATCAAAGTCCTCATTAGTTGGGGCGGATTTTTTGAAATGCTCATAAAAGTCATCAATTGACGGTTGATTTGTCGTATCGTTACTTATAGTGTTTTTACTTTTCTTTAGTATGTTCCAATATTTTTTTGGATTAGATGTATTCATTTTTCTTAGGTCATCTGCTTTTTTGAGGTTGTATTTACTGATATAGGAATTCATTGTACTTTTATAGTTTCTGCTTGCCATATTCAGCCTTTGTTTGTTTATTGGAGATTTGTCTTTATGATATTTCGATTTTGCTTTGTGATAAACCAGTCTTGCCTTCTTACATTTTGGCCCAAACCACGGTTTGCCGTACTGTCTATTTATGTCACTTGTATTTTGTAATTTTAGTGTAATATTAGCACTATTTATTAGCAAGTCTGTGAGTTTGCCTGTAATGAGTTCAATACTATTTGCAGAAGGTACAGATTTTTGTATTTCATCTAGCGTTTCTATTAGATCATTTCTATCTATATTTTTAACAAAATCATCCTTGAGCCTTTCATCCCATATAAGTCTACTGTCATGTTCTTTAATTTCAGGTTGAAGTATGGTGGGTGGAAGATACCTTATTTTCCATGTCAATGTAGCATGGCCATCAGAGAAGAGCCCATCAGTTTCATTGATAGAGAAACCATTTATCAGCTCGAAACAGTTTGCTGATGATAGGACATAGTCAATGACTGATTTTTCCCTAAAGGTAAATTGACCGATATTTTTGTCATTTCCGTATCTTCCATTTAACATAAATAGGTTATTGTGACGGCATATATCTAAGAGAGTGATGCCCAAGGCATTACTCTTCTGATCTTTAGACTCTCTATTAAGTTGAATATTTAACTTTTCTAAAATATTGAGCGAGTGTTCAGTTCCTGTATTGAAATTAAACATGTCAATATCAGGGATATTGGGAAAATCATGGCGTATAAAATCACGCATCTTCGACGTGCGCGCATTGAAATCTCCTGCCAAAATCACATTGTCGTTATTTACACAGAAATTTGCTATTTCTTCCTCAAGAAGTCTCAATTGCATTTCATCGAAATACTTTGATCGTTCAGGTGGGATATAGACAAAACCAAGAATTATTTCTTTTCTTAAGGGAGATAACTCGCTAAGTAACCTTACCCATTGTACGTATTCGCAGTCTACATTTATTTCCTCTATAAGTTTAGTAATAGATTCTTTTACAAATATTCCTATGCCGCCAGATTTTCGACCTGTTTTAATATTTTTTCTATGTTTAGAAATAAACTTGAAGCCTTGTAAGTCAATTTTATCTAAAGTGTCTAGGTGAGTTTCGGTTACTCCGAATATATCATGTTGGGAAACAAGTTCTACAAATTCGGGATAAAGAAGCCTACGCCTTAAGCCACATACATTTAATACACTACATTTTAAGTCTTGGGTTGTTTTTGTACTTTCAGGGATTTTCCCGAGCCGGTCCTAGCCACTGTCGTTGGGCTGGTCACTACCCCCAGGTTGTTCCGGTTTGTTCCTCAGATCCCATGGTCGAAAGCTGGAGTTGCTGGGTACGGAGGACGTTGCTGGATTAGATTGGGGACACTTGGATTGTTTATATTGTTCAGCACTAGGATGACCGATGGATGTTTGTGTAATAAGGGGCGGGGATTTGTATTGTTTTTGTTGTGAGGTCTGTTGATCTCCGTACGCACGTGCTGTCATAGTGTTTGTAGTATTACTGTGTATACGTGGAGTATTGATGATTTCACCCCATTGAGGAAAAATGTCTCTGATGATTTTCCCATCCATTACCAGCTTGGCCGGGAATTGCAGTTTTACCAAAGATGTTGGATATTTGGATTTCAATTGTTTAAAATGAGGCCAGAGTTCTTTCCGTGCTGCTGTTATCTCGGGCGGGAAATCTCGATTAACACCGAAAGACGTGCGGGCCAGAGTGTGGGTAGCGGACATAATTCTCTCTGTGGCTGAGTAGTCGCGGAATGCGACTATGATGGGACGAATAGATCCAATCTTGAATCGGCCTAGCCGATGTTACAAATAAGTAGAAAGATTGGTTGGCGACCAAAACGTCTTAACTACAGCTTGTATACAGCTTGAATGCTATGTTCTCTAAGTAGAGGGCCAATTACTCACTAAATAACTAAAAGACTCCGCGGTTTTGTTGTTTTTTTAGGGGGGGGGGTGTTTAAATCTTGACCGCATCTACGCTAAGCGGGTTATTGGTAGGCGTTTTCGTATTCAAGAAGATTCTTTTTCGTTTGTATTTCTGTTTGTTTATCGTCGCTACGATAGCACATGCCCATATGAGCGACGCCCCAAGAAGACGGTTATTTGTTACGGGGCATAGTGCAAGGATACAGGACTAAACTGCTGAGAGCTCAGCCTGGTCCTTTAACGTGCTCGATTGATATCATCGTCACACGGGGCCTCGGTTTTACGTCTCAACCGAAAGACAATTAGTTTATTAGTTGATATGGTCAGCCCAGGGCTAGAACCCGTGATCTTCAGATTTGAAGTCAAGTGCTCTACCAACTGAGCTAATCGGGCCGAAAAGGGGTCTTTACCAATACTACGAGTTATATAGAATCCTCGCATAAGGTCATTTTCAAAAAGTTTTGGGCGAGACAGGTTTTGAAAAACAATAAATCGAACATAACTGAACTACTTCTCCTTTAACATACATGAAGTAAGATCCTACTTGGTTACACTTATGGACGCCTATGCACTTCTTTATGAGAAAATAGTTATATAAAAAATTACTTCCCCTTTAATAAAAAGGGTTGTTGATTTTCTGTGTTTTCGATAGAAGTAGCCATTAGAGTTTGTGTGTGTACGTGTGTGCGTGCGTGTGTACGTGTGTGTAGGGGAGGGGGGGGCTTTCTATTGCAAAGAAATGTGAAGAAATGCGCTAGCTTGTAAGAATTTTCTTGCGTCCGAAATCTTGCATTTTGAAAACCTGTATAGGAAAAGGAAGAACAACAGTTACGGACAGTCTCTCTTTTTTCCATAATGAATATTCAAAATCGATTAAACTAATCACACATCACTGCATTGTAAATTGAAATGCATTGGTAATGCATTATCCAAAAGATCACTAGTAAATTGTTAACTCCTTTCCTTACATCAGGTTCTTAGTAATAAGACTGAAGTTATTGTTTACTTATTAAGGACTTGAAAGGGATAATTCAAACTTTCATACGATAACGAGTTACCCGTCGACAAAATTTTAGACTTGTCAAAAATCAAAGAAGTTGCAGACGACAACTTCATGTGGACAGAATTTCAAATATGTCTGTCTTCCTTTGCAGAAAACATTTTGGAAATGCGTAAATTGCTTATAACAAGCAATTTCTACATTTTTTTCAAATTACTTTCCTAAACCTCTTCTTGAGAAGCGTCACAAAGTGTCACTGTGTGGTTAGCCATAGATATGAAAGGGGGGGTTGATCGTTTTCCTACAAAATGGATAATATATAGGGTATACTCCTAACAAAGTAGGACTTTGTAGATATAAAGAAAAAAATGTTTATTTCATTGCAAGATCGATTTATCTTTCAGTGAGTGAACAACAAAAATTATATAGTAAAAATATTCTTTAGTTGTTCACGAAAAAAGCGAGTCATTTCCAACGAGAATGACATGGCAATCTGATGACGTCATTGGTGTCTTAAGTCCCGCGTAGACAACATTCAGTAACACGCAATGTAAGAACGCAGGCCACAAGCTGTTTGCGAGGCGAAGGCTTAACACGATATGACAGGTGGCGACGCTCGTCGATTGCTTAATCATCATTTCCTGTTTGCTTACTGAGACCGGGTTCGATCCTCGGTCTCGGCAAATATCCTTTCCGACATGTGCCTCCACCAATGGGTGGATAAACGTAAACCTAAGTGAGATAATCAACTGGAGGCTCGCAAAGGATGTACAGTCGAATACCTATACCTCGAAGTTCCGGGGACTTACGAGAAAACTTCGACGTAGAGATAGTTCGACGTGTAGATAATCGAATATTTTTCATGTACGTCAAAAATAGTGGCGAAATACCGTAGGTATATAGGGCCATAAATGATTTGTACTAGTATGATTATCTAATCGAACGATAGATATAATGACGTCGTTGTATTTATCGTAATTTCTTTTATTAATATTACGATATTATTGTAACTTGTAGCTTAAGTTTTGTTTAGACTTTGCTTTTTTGTTTTTGTTTTCTTTGTTTGTTTTTCTTCTTCTATTATTGCTTATTCTTCGTGTCGATTGCATAGTTTGACTACATATATTTTCTCTTTCCTGTCGAGAAACCCACGTATCCATCTGGATTGGTTACCAGGTTCTTCCTTCAGGGCGTCCCGTCCGTCGAAGTTGCTGGCCCTCCCCTTGATCGACCAGGTCCGGTGCCAAACAAGTCCTGCTTGGTATGGGCGTAAGATGCATCTTTATTCATTGTACAGAACAGAACAGAACAGAACATAACTTTATTTACATCCAGGTACAAATCAGTGTACAACATGGACAAAAATCAAATACACATGGAGTAGTACTATTTTGGTTCCGATTCAATGTATTAATACTATTAGCATTTATTTATTTTCCGTAGGGATAGATTCTCTGGTATAAAAGGTAACTGAATGATTTATGATCGAAATGGGAATAAACGAATATCGCTTTGGTCCGAGCGCCTCGCAAACACACCTTATAACAAGCTGTTATTACGAAGCACTCGGGAAAAATTTGGACAGTTGAAAACCCCCGCTTCCTCGCCTTATTAGAAACGAAAAACAAGGACGAGTAAGGGAGTTATAGTTAATACTTTTTTAAGAGCATATTTCCTAAGTATTAAAATATTAATACTTGTTGATTACATTAAAAATGTATATAGTATAAATTTCGAAAAGTGCCAAACTTGCGATGCTGATCAAGGCAACGTTGGAGCAATTTTACAACCTCGCAACTGCTTAAGTTACGAGGTTTCAAAACAACATCCAACGCTGTCTAAATAACGTTTGATTTTATCATTACGAGGTCTTCGGGTGAAATATATTTTGGCTAAGTGAAAAGGGGGAGATAGAGAGGGGGAGAGAGAAAGAAAGAGAGAGAGATAGAGACAGAGAGCGAGAGCAAGAGAGCGAGAGACGCAGAGACAAAGAGAGAGAGTTATATACAATCTTCAAAATAAAAGTGGTTTGGGAGTAAATTCAAAAAGTGTAATATAATATTGCCAAAGAAAATCATGGGCTAACTGCTTGTTAATTTGAACGTCGGGCTTTTTTCAAATCAATATTGTATGCAAAAATGGTGCAAATTTATTCACTTAGTGACTATATTTACGACAGTTTTACAACAATATATCGTAAGTTATTTATAGTTGTGTAGCTAAGTGATATCACGTGACTTCTCGATGCACGCTTTTTCACATAGTTCACTTACTCGGATCAGTCAATGAAAATTCCATTGTTGAAGATTTTACGCTACTTTGTTTGTTTTTATCGGATTGAATTATTGCCTGCAATCAGGATTAGGTGAGTAAAGTTCCTTTTAAGATCTACATCGTAGGTATAGTACTACATTTATGAATGAGTTTTGACCCATTACTTTTATTGCATAGTCCCATGGTTCTTTACACACCATTGAAATTGTTATTGAAATGATATGTTTGTGTTTTTTTTTTTTTTTTTTTTAATTACTATAGTGCAGCTCCAGACCAGGTGGCTCACGGAATGCCATTGGTCCGGAACTTCACTATCAGGTTTTAAATCAATCTTAGTATGCAAAAATGTTACATGATTACAAATTATCACTTGAACATAACAATGACAATGACACAGCACAGGAAACTTTGTTGAAAAATGAGAAAAGACATAACGTCTTCAACTACCATAATGATTGCCTTGATATTTACAACATATAAATGTGTTCTAGTAGACCAGATTCGTAGGGTGTCAGGGCACAACCTTAGGTGACAATGAAAAATATTGGCATTTATAACAGTTATGCATGTCTAGCCCTTTACTAATTTGTTTTGTTTGTTTTGATGGGGTTCTACACCGCTTTCAACAATCTTTCAGTAATATCGCTGCAATTGGGGCATTTTTACTAATTTTTTTCATGCTCATTGATTTAGCTACAATATTTTAAGGGAAATGGATAAAGGCAAAGGTTGACATATTGGACATTGTCAACTCATTTTGAAAACCTATACACAACTGTAGTTACATTGTTCTTGAGTCACTTTTGCCAAAGTAATGCATTGGGGTGTAGAAATATATGATTTGCTGTAGACAAACAAAAAAAAATAGAAAACATTGAGGTAAAAGGAGAAACTGTCTTTTTTTTTCAGCAATTTCTGTAAAATTTGTCTGTAGCATTGTCTCCACTCATGCAATCTTTCAATTATCAGATCGTAGAAAACAATCAAACAAAATCAAGTTAACAATCGATATCCGATACTGTAACGCAATTATCTTTTAACTGCGTTGACACGTCGAAATGTGTGAAACACTTAGTTGATTGCAAAAATCGACCTCTGTGATTAAGGTTCGTCTTAAAGAGGTGTGAATATGTGCAAACAATAGTGATGGGACTTTGCAATTGATTCGACGTAGCGGGAGTTTACGAGATAAAGAGAACGACGTATGGAGGATCAAATACATAGCAGTAAAGAGTAATAAGATCGGGACTTTAGAATAACTTCGACGTAGAGAGAACTTCGGCTTAGGGTCGTTCAAGGTAAAGGTATTCGACTGTAGTAGTAATACTGGTGTGAGAAATACCAGGAAACTATGGTTAGGTGCTCCATCCATACTGAAATACTGTTAAAAGTGGCGTTAAACCAAATTTAAACAAACAAATTGCTTACTGAGAGAAACAGACGCATGCTAATTTTATCAACTGAAATGAGTTATTCTAAACATTTATGAATTTATCATTTGATTCTAATTAGAACATTGTAAATAAGTCTGGGGATTTTTTAGAAAACAGCTTCGGCTCCCATCGCTCGGATGTTCGGTCGCATTAGCCACGACTTTAAATAACTCCTGGGGAAAATTCGTGCCAAACCTTTCATATGCAAAGACACGATCAGTATGGGAAAAGTCGTCCAAATTTCAAGTACATTAGTTATTTCGTCTATTTTCAGCGAGTTAGCATAATCAAAATCGCTATTTGAAATCGATCCAAAGAGCGGGTGTAAATTTCCATTCTTTCCACGCATGCTCAGAAAATTGAAAAGAAATTCACTTGATCGCCTCCATCTTGTTTTATCGCTGATAAAGAAAAGAACTTAATTGCTGAATTTTCACAGCCTGTTTTTTTGCCGTGAATATTTAAACCTTCGAGTGTGAAGTATCTTTATGTATTTATGATGTATTTATGATGAATTCGTAATGAATTGTCTAGAGACAAAAATGCTCGCGTTTTGGTCAGTGGTCAAACTCTGAACAGCGTGGAGCTAATTAGCGAGCGGTAGTAAATCCCCGTGTTATAGCCCCGTTATATTCGTTGTTCTAGCCTCCCAATTCCATCTAATAAAAACACCCTTTCACCTCTCGAATTCGAATTGTATCTTCGGAACGTGCACGTGGTATTTCATTTGTAATAATAATGGTATGCTCATTGCAAAAGAATCGAATGTATGTTTCAATTTCTCGCCTTTTTATCATTTAACTATTACCACACAATTTTCATGGAAATCACAAAGATCAGAAACAGTATGACAAGATCAAAATAGCGAACAAGAGTTATACAGTAAACCTTGCAAACTCTATGAAATAATATTCAATTAACTATTCCTGAGCTTATATTTCTTCTTTTTCGGAGGATCGTGAAGGGATGTGCATTTAACGACTCTTATAAAGGTGATACATTGGTGGTATGTAGACATTAATGAAAGTGGTAAGCGATAAGCATGCAAAATCGCTCCCAGGACTTTCAAACCTTTGATTGTGACAATTATTTTCACTTATAACAATAAAACCAAACAATAGAAGCAAATAATACCTATTCAAGTGGTCATTGAGCTTTGAACTGTGACATCTATGTGAAGTGGTTTATTAAGTCATTGTGAAGCATTAGCTCTGCTCATTTCAAACAAAGGCTTACGAGATGCTGGTAATTTTTGTGTGGGTCTTAAGTTTAATTCTAGGCGGGTACAGTCTAGAGCCTAAGTGCTCCAAGTTTGCCTACGACGAACAACTTCTTGAGAAGATGATAAGAATGGAAGTGAACGCGGAAAAGAAAGAAGAAATGTATAAAGCTGAGAGAGATGAAATGATGAAGACAATCGCTGCTCTAAACAAACAAATTGAGGCGCTTCAGGCGGATAAAGACGAACTACGAGGCACTGTTCAATCTGGCTTTGAAGGTATCAATCAGAAAGTTTCCAACCAATTACAAACACTCGAGCTATGGCAGCACGGGCTCAACCAATCAAAAGGCAAGAGCGGTTTGGGTAAGTGAATGTTTACTTAATACAAATGGTGTTTGAACAAATGTAGGTAAAAAGGCCGTAGGTAAAATGCCTCAGGTAACAACGTCACAGGTAATTATGCCAGAAATGGAATGAAATTTATTATGGTGAGCTTTTTTTAAACAAATTCATTGAATGACATAATGGTTATGTAGGCAGCATCTACATTTTCAATAAAACATATAAAAAAATCTATAGTAATTGATTCAATACCCCAGTAAAATATGTTTGTTCTCGAAGAACGGACGGACATGACAGTAATGTTGCCGGGAGTTGTGTTAAACCCAAACAAAAATGAAACTACGTTGATGTATGCTAATACGCAAACATACACATCATCTAGCTTGCATAAGAGGACACATCTCAAAAATTGTTTTGATTGGATTTCCCGTAATTCACTTTAACCCATTTTCCAGACGACAAAATTTTAGACCGGTCCAAATTGAAAGGATTTGCAGACGACAATTCAAAAGAAAAGACATATTGGATTTTCTTTACTTTTCGGACAGAAAACATTGTTGATAATGAAGAAATTGCATGTAACAAGATATTATCAGCAAAAGTATTCATCCATGAATGATTCACCGCGATTAGAAATGTATTGCCTATTTAAACATTCTCTGAGTTTATTCAAATATTTTAATGATATCGCAGAGTCCAGATGTAGAATAGCTTAAACAAGATTCAGAACATCATCACATAATCTACTAATTGAACAAGGTAGATACGGAAATCGTGCAAGAAATCTGCGAATTTGTATTAATTGTAACATGAATTTAATTGAAAATGAGTATCACTTCCTATTGGTCTGTCCTAAATATTCAGGATTAAGAGATAAATATTTCAAGCGTTATTACTACACGTGGCCTACGATACAAAAAATATTACATTATTATGCGAAACATCGCGAATAAAACTCAACAATTTAGGTTAATTCGTCTATCACACAAACTGCATAAGAACATAATATCATTATGAAATCTTTGTAATTAGAACGATGAAATAAATTATCATCATTGTATTTTCCACTATGTTTTCCAAAGCATTTTTCTTTGGGGCGTCATTGAGTTGGAAATGGTTAACTGATCTTGGTTTCTATTACACCCATTCATGAAGAATATCTATTTTTATTTCAATTTTAGAACCCTCACTGCTAGATCTAGATACGATCTAGTAAAGTAAAATTATAATCTTACTTGCAAAATCGCGACTTAAAATGTGAAAAGTTTTGATACTTGTCAAACTACGTTTTTTGTTGTTGTTTTTGAAAAGGTTTAATCCTTTGAGATAATTTCTTTTACTTTTGCCTAATAGGTAACTAGAAACAAAAATCTAGATGCTAGGAGAAGTTGGGTTTTTTTTTTTTTTTGGGGGGGGGGGGGATTTGATCGCTACACCGGTGTTAATGCTTCCGAAGTAGTCAATTTTTGTATGCTAAACTAATCTCGTGTGGAGAAAATAAAAACAATTATATTTTTCTTGATTGAGTGGTGGCCTTCAGTGCAAATACAGTGAAGAATAAAAATCCAAGCAAAGGGGAGATAATCGTGTTCACCACAGTCACCATAAACGAAGGTAGAGCCTATAACAAAACCACTGGAAAATTTACCGCCCCTGTTGACGGTGTCTATATTTTTCACGATCAACTGTGTGTGAAGTCGAAAATGGACTTCTATCACGCATTTGTAGTCAACGACAAAGAAATGACAAGAGAACGTTATGTAAATCCTGATTCCGAGGCTCCACTGTGCTTCACGTCAGTCTTCACAAACGTCTTAAGGACAGGACAGGAGGTGTATATGAAATGTAGAAACATTAATAAGCGTGGACTTAGACTTGAAGATGACAGTAATCGACTGAACATGTTTTATGGAGCATTAATGCGAGAAAACTAGCAATGTTTTCTCACGGATCAAGGCTATCAATTAGAGAATCAACCAACCAATCAAATTATTCATTTAGAGCGGGAGTGAACTTTTAACTTCGACATTGACCGACGTTTTTATTGGTTTTGGCAACTTTAAAATCATAACTACGGCTTCTCCAAAGTGTTATTACGACGTTTATGTCGCCTTCCAACTATTTTACTCTTGAGTTCCAGACTACTAGAAATAAATTTTACAAAATAACGTTGTTTTATATGGGGGTCGAACTTTCTGTCGGCAAGTTGAATCAGTTGGCAGGGTGGCGCCGGCGATCGGTCAATTGTCTGCGGTCATAGATTCATAGGATCACCGTAAAATGAAGGCGGAGGATAGTTAAATGATGCCGATCGACTTGAACATGAATTAGAGTGTACTTGTTGAATTACTTAAACACACATTTAACCCATTACCATGAAATGAGCTTTAGACGCCCACCAAGAAACACAATTTGGAAAACATTGTCTAAAAATGATGAAATTGCTTACAAAAAGCAATTTCACGATTTTCCACAATGTTTTCTACCCAGAATTGTGAAAGAATATAAAAAAGAATAATATATTTTCAATTGTAGTCTGAAATCCCTTCCAATTTGGACTAGTCTTAAATTTTGCTGTCTGGTAATCGGTTAACAGCTTTTGACCGTTTGATATTATTATAATTTGATTTTCAAATTTATTTTTTTTTTTTTTTACGCTACAACACAAAAAGACAAGCAGATCTATATATGTAGAAAATATATTTCAGTTCAAGATGAATTCGTCACTTGACCAACTTGGCCTTTACCTCTGGCTCTTACAAACAACTTTTTCGCAGGACACAAGCACTTGTCAAATATGGAACTCATCTTGTTGTACCATGGAAAGTGACTGTTTTATTGGTGTTTTATGAGAACGGATGTGCTATTCTGTTGGCTTAAATCTTTAATAGGTATATAGATCGATAAAATTCCTGTACTTTATCGATCAAATATATTTCGGGAAAAATATAACGCCGTTATTGAAATTGCGTCATTACATGCATTGCGTGACGTTATTATCACGACAAAGAAACGCGCTACCATAAGCCTCAGTTCATCTACATGGTTATTACTTTAGTATATCATCCCACATTTGATATAAAAAATATTTCAACGGGTTTGTTTCACTCCCGAGTAGCAGGTCCTGTTATAAACAGTTATTCGAACGGAATTTCCTTTTTGCAAATTAAAAACAATTAATAGCATAGCTGTTCGTGTGTATAAAAAGATTTTGGTCGCGCATCGACTAAATGGGCTTAGGTTGCCAAAAAAAATTTTGAACTTGCGGTAGGGTATGACAAAGCAAATGTGATAGGTTCCCTCTCAAAAAATGATTCTAGCTCATGCATATTTTACGGCGGTACTCCGTCACTGCATAGAAATGGATTTCGAACCTCTAGCCGTCATCTACGGTGGCATCAAGGTGACATGTGCGACTTTTTAAGACTTGTCATGCTGAATAAAATCCTTTTCAGAATTGTATAAAAATCAAAGAGATGAACGCACTGGTAGTACTTGTTGTTCAGTTGTAAATACTTCTTTTGAAAATAAATTTAAAAAAACAACTCTGGTTTCAAAAGGACAGACAGGAGGTGTAGACTAAGATCAGAGTGCACTTATGTGCAGTCTGATCTTTGTCTATACGATTGTACGTTGTTTTTTTTTTTTTTTTTTTTTTTGTTGTTGTTGTTGTTGTTTTGGGGTTTTTTTTTTTTTTTTTTTTTTTTTTTTAGCTTACCTGACCACGAAGTGAGCTATTGTGATCAATCATCGTCCAACATCCGTCCGTATGTTGGTCCGTTTGTCCACAATTACAAAACAATCATCTTCGCCTAAACTAACCATAGAATTTAACAAAACTTCAAAGAAATTTTCCTCGGGTCATGCTCTTTCAAAGTAATTCAAAAATTGAAATCCATGGAGAACTTTGTTACCACGGCAACCGAGTGAAAAACCAAAACAATCTTCTCCTCCCAAACCAAAAGGCCTATAGCTTTGATATTTGGTATAAATCATAATCTATTGACCTTCTACTAAATTACTTCCAAGAATTACCATACTCTGAAATTAGCCCTTTTCTGAGCTATCCCTGATTTACAAAGAAATTGCAAAGAACATCTTTGAATATCTTCTTCTCCTAAACCATAAGGCGCAGACTGGTGATATTTGGCATGTATCTATACCTGTTGACCCTCTACCGAATTGCTTAAAAAATACCCTACTCTGAAAATTAGCCCTATGTTGTGGAATCTTAGATATACCTAACATTTAAGGAGAGAAACTTTAAAATCTTCTCCAAAACAGTTAGGCGTAGAGCTTTGATTTTCTTTATATATCAAAAAGTCTTGCACCATCATACTAGGTTGAGAGACATAGGACCATCATGTTCCTCGTTTTTTTTTTGTGTGTGTGTGTGTGTTGTTTTTTTTTTAAGACATAAAACGAATTGCCGTCTCGAATTGCTCTAGCCAATCAAAGTCGGTCTTTATGTCGTGCGCAAGAGATAGTTAGTCGATCCCACGATAGAATCGTCCAATCAGGTTACTTCTATAACCCGACATCCATTTTAAAAGGTAAGTTTATAGTCAAAATAGCTCAAATAAATAAAGAAGGACTTTGGACATGTCTCCTCCATGCCATCGTAGTTAACTGTCGTTGAAACGAGTAGTTAAAGATTAGTTAAAAAAATAATTTAATTTTTAGTTTCGGCTATCAAAAACGGGCGATCTGATTGGTCGAAAAAAATTATTCATAAATCCTCAAACAAAATTTCGAGCGCGCAGTGATTTTGTATGATTCCGCACAAAATAGTCCCAAACAAAAAGGTATCGAAATTTTATATGGGCATGAGGGACGACTGCAAGTATTCGAATGGTTTAAATAAGGAACTATTTTGTTAGAGGAAATTTCTTATTATGAATGATGTAGAAAGTAGAGGCCCTGTCAAACCTGGAGACATTTTAATCCATTCCCTCACGATGACGTTTTGACAACATTTAAGAAAATCAAGTGGGAAAAGATTGTGTAAAAAAGAAGAAATTGCTAATTCACTTTCCACAATGTTTTATACCAAGAAAATTGGGAAATCATAAAATTTCATAATTTTTAACTTGTGATCTGCAACTCCTTTCAATATGGAATATTCTAAAAAACGTCTAGTAATGGGTTAAAGTCCGTTGGTCTACGACGCATAGTCGAAGATTTAGTATTGGTGAATCCACTTTCTTTGTAAAGCATTTGAAGGCGGACAAGGGCGTAAATATCATTACGCTCAATACGTACGAGCATAATGTAGAATTAAGTCCACTGCCGAAAAAAATCGTTGATAAATGATAATAATCAGAGTCATCGCTAATACTGTTAGGTATAAGGCTCCCGTTAACCCTTTCCTGTTCAATCCCTGATTTTTACGCACCTATTCAAGCTGTAGTTACGACGTTTAGATCACAAACCAAACATTTTTCTTGCGGGTAATTTTAGTCAAACCTTTTACTTGCAATAACATAAGCAGTTGGGGAACAGAAAACCAAATTTCAAGTAGTTATTTCGTTTAGATATAATTTTTTATGACAATTATAAGCTTTAATAACAATAAAACCAAACAATGGAAGCAAACAATGCCTATTCAAGTGGTCATTGAGCTTTGAACTTCGATATTTATGCAAAGTGGTTTATTAAGTCATTGTGAAGCATTTGCTCTGCTCATTTCAAACAAAGGCTTACAACATGCTGGTAATATTCGTGTGGCTCTTCGGTTTAATTCTAGGCGGGTACAGTCTAGAGCCTAAGTGCTCCAAGTTTGCCTACGACGAACAACTTCTTGAAAAGATGATAAGAATGGAAGTGGACACGGAAAAGAAAGAAGAAATTTATAAAGCTGAGCGAGATGAAATAATGAAGACAGTCGCTGCTCTAAACAACAGAATTGGGGCTCTAGAGGCGGATAAAGACAGAGTACGAGACACAGTTCAATCTGGTTTTGAGAGAATAAGTCAGAACGTTTCAAATCAATTACAAACATTCGAGCTATTGTTACCTGGATTTAGCCCGTCAAAAGTCAGGAGTGGTAAAGGTTAGGGAGTTAAATTCATTTTTACCTTCTTGTTTGTATTGAGTTTTTAGCAAACTTTAAGTTGTATCAAGGCAAGGTTTATTCGATATACCCCTACGGAACTCTGTTTAAGGATATATAGGGGTCAAGTTGTCGGTCCGTTCGTTGGTCTGTAGCTTTTTGTTCGCTCTATTTCTCATAAACAACTGGCCGAATTTTATTCAACCTTCAAAGATAGATCTAGTTTCAAGAAGAGATGTGCTTTTCCTATTTCGGTTACGGTCCATGACTCTTTTACAGAATTATGACCTTTGATATCAAAACCTTGGCCACTCAGTTTCTCTAAAGCTATTGAAGGGATTTGATTCAAACTTCACAAAAGGACTCGGCTTCGCGTATTCATACAGTGTGATTATTATCAATATTTTCGTTTCATTCCTCCATTAACTAAATTAATATTCTTTCTAATAATGAAAAGAAATATTGACCTGTTGTAGCACTGGTGAATTAGAGACTTGTAAAATGTCCCAGTAATTTTAATCTAAACCCATTTATTGACGCTTTTTGGCGCCCCTTAAGAAAAAAAACAACATTGAAAAACATTGTGGAAAATCAAGAAGTCGCTTGTAACAAGCAATTTAAGCATTATCCTCAATGTTTTCTGCCAAAAAAGACAGAGTTGTTTTGTAATTTCGCCAACATAAAATTGTCTCATGCAATTTCTTTGAATTTGGACCAGTTTAAAATTTTGTTGTGTGAGAATTGAATAAACTGACCATTCTACTTTCAAACGAAAAAAAAAAATTAGAAAATATGCATAAACGAAAACATTGATCCTGGTCTGACGTCATTTTCCTATTATAAGACATTGTAAAAAAAAAACCTAAGAATTTGCTTCATTAACACAATAATTTCCCAATTGTTTTCTCGATGGGCGTCAGACGCGTCATTGTTTGGGAATGGGTTCATTCAGCCAATGCACACAAAACAAAAGATGTTATTAGATTTCATTTTATTTTATTTTTCCTTTTCCGACAAATCCATTGAGGCAAAAATATATATATCTGGGATTTTACTTGCAAATTCTGTTCTATCAGTTGTAGCATTCAGTGCAAATACAGTGAAGAATAAAGATCCAAGCAAAGGGGAGATAATCGTGTTCACCACCGTCACCATGAATGAAGGAAGCCCCTACGACAAAACCACCGGCAAATTTACCGCCCCTGTTGACGGCGTCTATATATTTCACGACCAACTGTGCCTTAAAGCCAATAAGGACTTTTATCATTCTTTCGTCGTTGACAATACAGAAATGACCAAAGAACGTTACATCAATTCTGACTCAGAGGCTCCGCTGTGCTTCACCGCGGCCTTCACAAAGATCTTGAAATCTGGACAGGATGTGTACGTGAAATGTGTATACGTTAATAAAGGTGGTGTTCGACTGGCAGAAGATAGCTTTCGCCGTAACTTGTTTTATGGCGTACTTCTACGAGAATTGTGATGATTTTTCTATCACAATATATTGATACAATTTGGAAAAGCAATCAGAAGAAAAGCTTAACCTTTCCCGTACAAGCTCTTGTTTTTACCCCCTCGCTACCCCTTGATATTAAACTTTAGCAAATATTGTGGAAAAAGATGAAGTTGCTTGTAACACGACTTTCTTTACACAACATTTTTTTTTCAAAAAGGATAGCTATTTCTTTCAATTGTACCTACTTTATTATGTCGTCTGCTAAGCCTTTTGAATTTAAAAAAGTCGAAAATTTTGAAATTTTTGAAAATCAGTGAAGGGTTAAGGTATACAAGTCAATTGGAAGGGGGAACAGTAGATTATACTGATGGACTAAATACGCCTAGTTTTGTACTTGTAAAATTGTTTAAAAAAATTAAAAAAATCAGTTGGTTAATTGAATTGATATCCTTCAGGACTGTAACTGTCACATTTTGTATTATTATTATTATTATTATTTATTCTTAGTAGTTGAATTGAATGATAAAGAAATGTTAAATGAATTGAAATCCTTCCCGACTGTAACTTAAATTACCTTAATAACTCGGCTGATCTTCAAAAATAGTAATGCCATCATAATGTCGTCGAGTCATGGTATATTTTGAAGTGGCTATCTAAGGTGTGTGTGTGTGCGCGTGTGTGTGTGCGTGCGTGTTTGTGTGTGTGTGTCGAACGCTTATTTTCGGATCCACGTACTACTTTAAAACTGATCTTGACTTAATGCTCTGGAAAGTGTTTAAGCATCTTATAACAGCGTAAAACATAAACTTTATTGGATAGTTATGGTTGTAAGGTTCATCAGGTAAGGGCAAAAACGGTTGAACAACTGACAAATCGAACATGCCGATCAATCAAATCATTCAATTACACCGGAGGAGAACTTAGCACTCCAACACGTTCCAACATTTATGTGAAACATATTTGTTCGTTTTTGCAACCAAACATTATCCTTTTTAGATGTTATGGTCCATAAATTTTGCACAAAAACGCCGTTTGATATTTAAAGGAACTACCTGTTGGAGTCAAAGTGCGGGGCAATCGATCTGTTAATTGTTGGAATTTCACAATTTTTTATTAAACGTTAACAGAAATCATTTTTCAGAGAAAATTATCATAAAGAAATCAAACACTTTCCTGAGATATATACACAAGAGATATGTATCCTGGGAAGAAAAAAGTTTGATGTTCAGATTATCTGAGCTGTTTTGCCACGATCATTTGTCGACTATGCGCAGATCATCCCATTTGAACGCTAATGGACACAACCTGTCCACAAATAGTCGATTTTTTCCCGGCTTTGCTGGTATGGTAACGATATATATACATACTATATACATGTATATATCGTTACATATTTTCATCTGGTCAAAATGCTTTGAAAAGATCAGTTAAAGGGCCACATAAAGATTCCTTTGAATTTTGTTGAATTCTGTTTAGTACGGTCTGAAGGTAAGTTTCACGGACTGGCGGACGGACAAAAGACGGACTCAACATCATGGCAATAATCTCTTACTTTCAGCTATTGAAGCTAAACAAGCTAAAGCGAGCTAAAAAAAAGACAAAGATGGAGAGAGAGGGGGGGAGAGAGAGAGCGAGCGAGCGAGCGAGAGAGAGAGAGAAAGGGGTCGAGAGACAGAGAGAGAGGGGGAGAAGGTTGGCGGTCACTTACCATGTTAACACTATGATTTGCACTTCAAAAGCGACACCAGTACTTTTATGCAGACGTCGCCCTAAATCGGGCGTATTAACAGATACTCGAAACCGCGTGTCTGATCTACTTTTCACGTGATAGAAAGTTATATTAATTACGTTGTATGTTTTCTAATTAAACCCTGCGAGGTATGGAATTTTATACCGTGTTAACCTAGCCCCAGACTGCTGCAGTCTTGAGCTAAAAACGTGTTTATTTGGATAAATGGGTAATTTTAGATAAATAAGACAGTATGGTTTCAACCTCATTACCATTATCTTCTCTGAGAAACAACCTTTGACTTGATGTTTTTTGGGTTATCTTTAGTAGTATAGATAGGTTGACCTCGCAAAATATAGAATGTTGTTGTTGGCCGGAAGCTTCCGAATGATCGAGTATGATTAGCAATGAGAACGTAACATCGTCGACTCAAAAACTACATTTTGTATATGTATATAAAAACGTCATATCGCACGTGCTTTGCTGTCTTAACCCTTTCCTGTTTTGTAAAATTTTAGACCTGTCCAAATTCAAAGGTTTTGCAGACGACAATTCTAATTCGATTTTATCAGAAAAATTATCATTCAGTGAAGTGGAAAAATATTGTTGAAAAGAAGATATGGTTGTTACAAGCAATTTCTTCTTTTCCACAACATTTTCTCGAGTATAAAAACACATTGGCGTAAGAACCAGTGATTGAACAGGAAAGGGTTAATTCAGTTACCTTATAAGCAGATTTGTTCTCAGTTATCATTGAGTAGAAGAAAATAAGGGGTCAGCGGAGAACAGACTTTTTCCCAGAAAATCGATTAGAAAGCATATTTACCCATTACCAGACGGGATTTTTTTTATACTGGTCTAAAAATCGAAAGACGTTGCAGACGACAAAGTAACCGTTATTGAATTTTAGATTTTGTTCAATTTTTGGTAGAAAACATTGAAGAAAATGAAAAAAAATGTGTTTTTTTTTTCAAAGGCGATTTCTTCATTTTAAACAAAGTGTTCTCAGTTGTTATTATTAGGGCGTCAAAAAGCGTTATTGTGTGGTAATGGGTTAAGGGCCATCGCATAGCTCATGTCTAATTACGGATTATTGGCAGGAAAGCTTATAAAATTACTAACACATGAAGCTTTCATCAAACAAGCAAACTCTTTAATAAATTCTCAACTTTAATGCTCTATAAAATGAGGGAGTTTAGAAAGATTCGTTTCCGTCAAACAAGTGTGAAAAATATGGAATAGAAAAATATATAATTTGTTGTGTTTTTTTCCTTTTTTCGCAAAAAAGTTGGACAACTGAATGGCATTTAACCCTTGCCTGATCATCCCAGGTTTCTAACGCCCCGGTGATTTTATCATTGAGAAAACATTGTAGAAATAAAAAAAATGCTTGTATGTAGCAATTTCTTCTTTTTTCCGCAACATTTCTAGCCTACTAAATGGTTGTATTTCAAAGTGAATCCACTTTGAATTTTTCGTCCGCAAAACCTTTGTATTTGGACAGGTCTCAATTTTTGTAAAATAGGAAAGGGTTAATTTAAAGCGGGTTAAAGTCAACTGAGACAGTTTTTTCATTTTGACAATTCAACAAAACTGCCAATGAAAAGTTTATTAAGTGAAAATCCACCGATTAATTTCAATAGTTTACTTAATAGCATTAAAGAAGGTCCAGTGCTTCCCCATTAGGAAGAAGGAGTACACGTGCTTGACACGTGGTCACATCTTTTGAGTGTGTCATCCCATGATAAACCTCCTGGACAGGGCATGTTGCTGAGGGTGCCACCAGAACATGCAACATAGCCACTGCACGTGTTACACGACTGATAATTTCCGTTAGCAACACCGATGCACGAGGCTAGACAGTCCTTTTCTGGAAAAGATAGACATATATAAACAACAGATGAGTTGAAACGCCAACTGATCTTCCACTTTCATATTACATGATGTTATCATAAAATGTATGGTCAGTAGTAAGTAACCAAAAAGTAGAATCGTTAGTTAGAGACATAAATGCCGTTACTACATCTTGAATAATCTGTTGTAATGACGTTTAAGTCGCCATCCAACAAAAATCATTCATATTAATATCGGCCAATGAAGGACTTCAGCGTTCTCTTCCAATCTAAATACATGTAAATTATTTGATTGGTCAATTGAATCTGTGATAGGCATACGCGCTCTGTCAGTTTGGTGTCTTGAATTCGTTTTTCGATAAAAGTCTAGATTTATGGAGAGGGACAAGGCGTATGTGAAACATCATGGAAATGAAAAGTCGAATAATTAATAGATAGTTTTCACCTAAATTAAAGAGTTCTTGTAATGAAATGATATATTTATAGCAACCCAGGGTTTAATACTACGAACAGATTAACTGGCAAATCAAAGAAAATTTCCGGATTGTTTTAAGATGTATAAAGTGGTTGAATGTGTTTAGCAAGTAAATTCACCGTCGTTCGAGCCCACGGGCCTCGACATGAAATTCCAACCAAAATATCAAAAAACTCATTTTTTTCTTCTTAACACAAAAAGGTACAAAAAGCAAAAGGGAAAACTTTAGTTTGGGCCTAAACATAGTAGATTTATCTTGAATAACCTGTAGTCACGGTGTTTCAGTTGCACAAATGCCTGACATAGATAAATTGGTTGATTTGATTGGCCAATCGCTGTTTTGATTGACAGCGGCGATCCGTCAATAACCCTATCCAAGTAATCAATAAAAACAATTGACCAATCACGGCTGTCAATATATTATATACCTATAAAAGATATGGAGTAAAACCTGGCTGTCAAATACAACTCGACAGAAAAAAAAAATTCGGCGTGTAGCAAAAAACCGTATTCGTCGAGTACCTTTAAACACTGACTTCTTTTTTGTGTATTGACGTTCCGGGTTTTTTGGAAAGTTGGTTATTTCTTAGCCATTTAAGAGAATTTTCTTAATGTCATTTCCTAAAAGGTATATAATAAAAGGAATATTACAACAGTGTGTTTTTCTATTTGTTGTTATCGTGTTCTCGAATCGTGTGTTGGTATTTTTATTGGATTCGACCTTCGGTCTCATTCGGTCTCATCCAATAAAAAATACCTACACACGATTCTCGAACACGATAACAACGCATAGAAAAAGACACTGTGGTAATATTCCCTATATATGAATCAATCGACTAATCATATTATTCATTAGTCAGGAATTGAGCTTTGAGCTCCAACATTGGCTGACATTTTTATTGTTTTGGCGACTGAAACGTCTTAACTAAAGCTTATTCAATCTGTAGTTACTGCCTTAAGGTCTCCAACAAACCATTTCTCTTTTTGGTACATTCTACTTATCATGAATTTTGAAAAAAATAACACCGTTTAAAATCGAAACGGAATTTCCTGTTGGAGTCAAAATGCGGTAACAACGGAGAAAGTTGGTGGGGTCAGCGATTGGTCAATCGATCGGGCTGAGCTACAATACCACCATGTTTCGAACTGCGCGTAATCCATTAATTCAGAACATACCACTCACGTCATTTATAAAATCAAATATGGATAATCTTCAAGTGTAAACTAGAACCAAATTAAAGTTTTACCGATAGAAAATGTCCAGATTCCAGTTGCTCCCCAGCCAGTCGCCACAGCAATATAGTTGACAGGATGCGGATTAGGGTCATTCCAGGCCATAAATACGTACTTTCCTACGTCACTTCCTGAACCAACCCGGATGTAGCCATTAGACCATGATATCCAATATGGCCGCTGTTCATTACAGTTTAGATTGTACCTACTATATAGAGGATGAAATATCGTTTTATAATTATTTTCTCCGATAGTTTATATTCTTAACTGAAAACACCTGCAAAAAGAGACTTCCTGTAATAATTGGGAAATATACTTGAAAATCAAGTTCAATATAGCTGTGTGGCTCAAATGCTTATATCCCTGTAATAAATTCAACTGATTAATATGTGAATGAAAAGAGATTGTGTTTTTATTCTTGTTTATTTATCGAGGCTACCGTAGCACAAGCCCATACGAGCGACGCCCCTAGAAGACGGTTTGTTGTTACGAGGACTAGTGCAAGGATACAGGAAGAAACTGCTGATAGCTCCGTCTGGTTCTTTAACGTGCTCAGTTGTCAATCATATAGTCATTCGACCAATCAAATCATTCGTTTAGACAGGAAGTGAACTTAAACTCAAACATTGGCGAATATTTATAAAAAGCATTTTGGTTGGTTTGTCGATAGGAAAACGTCGTAACTAAAGCTTATTCAAGCTGTATTCACTATGTTTAGATTTTAAAGCAAACATTTGTTTTGTTTTATGTTACTGACTATGAATTTTGCATGATAACGCTGTTTTATATGGAAGTGGAACTTCCTGTTCGAAATTGGTAGGCATGGCTAGCGATCTATGAACTGTTGTCTTGACGGTTATTCCTAGCAGCCGTCATGGCGCAGTCGGTAGCGCGTAACATCTTCAATTATGGGATGTCATGGGTTCGATCCCCGGCGACGGCACATATTATTTCGGACATTTGTCTCTCAACAATGGGTGGATAATCGTAAACCTAAGTGGGATAGCAGCTGGAGGCTAGGAAAGGATGTAGTGATAACTGGTGTGAGAAATACCAGGAGTCCATTGTTAGGTGCTCCAGCCGCCGCGATATGACTGATATACTGTTAAAAGCGGCGTGAAACCCAATTCAATCAATCTCATCGACGATTATTCTGGGCCTTTCCGGGACTGTGCCCTTTTTTGCGATTTGATGGAACAAAATGGCGAATAAGGCAATTTAATTAGCAAGGTATTGGTACTTTCCATTAGTTATAGTTGCATGTCAATAGATATTCAAAGAATTTCATCAATCGTAATTATAATTACCCTTTTACAGGAATGTCTGTTTGCTGGCTGACTAGAAAAAAAATGTTATTGTTTTTGTTTTTTGTTAGCTTGTTTTTATTCTCTGAACTGGACATGTCGTGTATTTGCGATACTATACATACACCGGTAGCTTAATAAAGCTAGTATGTTTTCTTATCCTGATTTTTTCCATCCAATCTAAATCAAATGTTTCATCTGAAAGGTTGCAGGTCTATTGACACCTGTGTCATTTATGATTTAAGCTACTTTCGATGAAACAAAATGAAAGCACAAGCATGTATATACATGTATTGGTTAAGCTAATATATGCATAAATTAAATGAGAAGGGAAAGTTTCTACATACATGTATTTACCCATTCCCAAACGACAGAATTTTGGACTGGTCCAAAATGAAAGAAGATGCAGACGACATTTAAAGTTTACGGAATTTTAAGTTTTTTCTGCTTTTTTGGATAGAAAACATTGTATTGTCGATAATAGAGAAATTGCTTGATACAAGCAATTTCCTCATTTTCAAAAAAATTCTGTTTTTTTCGATCGATGCTATTAAATTATAAGAAATGAAAAGAACATTTTTGTTTTCACGGAGGTATGAACCAAAAAACCTAATCACATTGTATGAATACGCGAAGCGGATTCATACATTGTGTGATTAGGTTTTTCGGTTCATACCTCCATAAAAAAAATATTCTTTTTGTCTCTGAATTGCCAGAAAATATTTCTCAACTACTTTGTATTCAAGCTCAGAAAGAAGTAAATAATGTCTTTAACTTGTATAATATTTGCTTGTTTTAAATTTTTATGGCTTGTAACGGTATTCATTCAAAGGAAAGGAATTTTATGTATTTTTGCTTTCTAAGTATGAAAATGAAATTTTCATCACATTCCTTAATAATTCAAGTTTAGGTTTCTTCTATCAAAATCAGGCGTTCTGATTGGTTGAAATTATTCATACACAATTTTGAGCACACAGCCATTTAGTTCCGTACAAAAACACTCTCAAAATTTGTAACGCTTTTGCTTTTTTCACTCAATGCTATAAGAAATTGCGTAAGCAATATTAGGCTAAAGTTACAATGCTAAAAATTCAAACCCATTCAGAGTTTTATGTGAAAACATAATGTGAAAACATCTACCGCAATCAATGTGATCTTCTGTCGCATGAAAAGTAGATCGGATCTGACCATGAATTAATACGCCCGATTGAGGCGAGAAGGACGAAGGCGAGATATGACTCATTGAAAGCTGTCTGCTTGATGTGCAGTACTTTCGTGTGAATGTTCTGAATTTGGCAAAATTATCAAAACTTGACGAGTGAATGGAAAGAAGGAAAGGAGAAATATAACATATTGGAAATTATTAAACATATAAAATCATATCATATTGTTAAGAAAAAATAAGGTTTTTGTTTCATACCAAAATAATATAACTTATTCTAGTGTAACAATGTTAAAACGGTCCGGTTAGACGAAGTTGCTGTATAACGCTGTCGGTTTTACGCACGATTGGAGTGTTTTGTTTAACAAATTAATTGGTCATTCATAGGATCATATTCTCACTGTGTGAAAACAGTTGGTCGTGCTCGGACTCTGTGCCTATATATTTTTACCTCCGAATTTTACCCAAAGGATGCAACGTCTACATACCGCTTTTGAGAGGTGAACATAATCACGTTAACCTGATAAACGCCCGCCCTCTCTTTAAGGCCCGGTCACACAGCCTTCCACGAGTCGATCACGTGTAATTTTGTCAAATTTTTCATTTTTTTTTACACGCGGTGAAAAATCAGCTAAATTGTCTCAAACGTGCTGTACACGCGAATGACAAGTGGACAAAACCCGCGCGTTTGCTCCGCGTGCCCATCGCGTGTCCACCACGAGTCCTTCGTGTGTGGGCGCTTGTGGTCAGAAAATGGGGTCACAAGTGATCACACGCAGCGGGTGTGTATCACTTGTGCTCCGTGTGTGGTGCGTGTGCTCCACGTGTGTACCGCGTGTGCTCCACGTGTGAGTCACGTGCCGATCACTTGTGCTCCGCTTGCCGCCCGCGTGTATAAAAGCCGCCGCGATCCAGATCCCGTCTTCGTCTTCTCATCACTCTTCTTCTGGCATCCAGGGCTTGCTGAACCTGAAGTAGCTGGTTCTGATGTTGCTGCAACAGCATAACCATAGCATTACGATGCGCCGGATTCATGTTGCCTCTTCAATGTCTTGATTACAACTGATGAAAGCTGGCCCTTACGCGATCTTTTTATAGCAGAAATCACTTATAGTACAAACGTGATTGGGACGTGGACAACACGCGAATCAGTCTCGGTTCAATCGCGATTCAACGCGGAAATACGCGAATGGCCCGCGGATGACTCGTGACACAAAACCTGAAAAAGCCTTTTACACGCGAAGCACACGCTATCACATGTGCAAGGAACGCTGTAGACAAGCGGATCACAAGTGGGCGACAAGTGCTTAACACGCAATCACACGAAAAAATTTTGCGTATGCCCGCGAGTGACCACTTGTCGTCCACTTGTGATCCGCGAGTGTACCACGTATTATCGCGTTTGGTCCGCGTTTGTACCGCGTTTACACCACTTGTTCGACACGCGGTGGCCGTCGCGCCTAATTTTTGAGCTGTTCAAAAATAAAATCGGGCTCCGAGCGCGTGTAAAATTTTTCGCATGAGTGCGAACTTGTTATTAGCGAGTCCTCCACGTTTCATTCACGTGTCATTCACTTGTGACCGCGTTTACTTCGCGTTTGACAGTTTTTCCTCGCGATACACTCGTGATCAACTCGCAGAAGGCTGTGTGACCGGGCCTTTATCTGGAGATTATAAAGCGCATATTTACATAACGAAATTGGTCTGTGTGGTAGAATATTCACACCGCACGCAAGAGCCTACTAGTTCGAACCTGGCTACACGCTCCATTCCCCCATCTGTCTCACTCTCTAGCTCTCTCTCTCTCTCTCTCGCATGCTCCACTGGCTGAAAGCCAACGAGCTTTTGTCATGATGTGGTTTCCGTCGTCCGTCTGTCCGTGAACTTTTACTTTAAAAATCTTCTCAGAAAGTACTGAACATAATTCAACCAAACTCAACTAAAAATCACAGGAAGGATCCTTGGGTGGCCTTTATCAGATCCCTTCAAAGCATTTTGATCGGGGTGAAAAATATGTAACGATATATACATGTAAATATATCGTTACAATACCTCAACGGAATGAAAATTATTGCGGGCAGGTTCTGTCCCCTAGCGCACAAATTGGCAGATCTGCGCATAATCGACAGTAGATTTGGGTAAAAAGTGGCACCTCCGATAATTCGACCATCATACTTGTTCTGCCCAGATAATATATCTCCTGTATACATATCTCAGGCTTTCAGCGCTTTCAGCGCTTTGATTGTTGACATGGAGGTATGAACCGAAAAAACTAATCACACTGTATTAATACGCGAAGCGGATTCATACATAACTGTGATTAGGTTTTTCGGTTCATACCTCCATGAACACAAAAGATATTCTCTTCTTCCTTAATGAATCCACATGGCGGCTCCACATATTGTGATAAGATTATCATTTCTATACCTGCGTCAAAACAAAATATACTTATATCTTCTTATCCAAAGTACTTACAATGGTATTCTCATTTCATCCATATTCGTACATTGTTTGCAGTCTCGTAAAGCAGAAGCTGAGTTTCCCCATCCTCCAATAACAATCTCATATGTGTCTCGAGAATCTTGTCCTTTGGTTTCCGAGAGGGCGATATGGGCGTCATTGCAAGCCTAAAATTATTTTCATTGCCATTTAATTGCGTAGAAAATCATCTTTCTTATTAAATGGTTTGTTTGCAAAATAATTGATAAAAAAAAGTATGTACTTATACCAGTCCGAGGACTTAATTGACCAAGCGCGGATGTCAATCCAGTAATCAGTCGACAAATTAAATATTTCATTTAGACTGGAAGTCAACTTTGAACTCCAACATTGGTCGCAATTTATGTGACGTATTTTAGTTAGTTTGACGACTTAAATGTCGTAACTACCGCTTATTCAAGCTGTTGCCAGCCAACCATTCTGCCTCCCTGTCACATACTACTTGCCATATTTTTTTTTTCAATATAACACCGTTTAAAAACTTCCTGTCGGAGTCAATGGGCGGTACCACAGAGTAAGCGGGCGAGGCCAGCGATCGGTTAATTATACAGCAAATGCAGTCGGTAATTAAAGGATGAAAATTACCCACCTTGAAAAAAAAGGTAAATAATTCTTTATTTTTTTCCCCACAACGAATGATGATAAACTACCAAATCCCTGGTCTGTTAATTCGTCATAGCTTGTAATGATGCAAAAGCAGTCTAGAAATAATATTCTACCCGACCACCACCCCCCACCCCCCTTCCGGTAAAACTTAGATTCGACGGCCAATTTTGTTTTTGTTGTGTTTTGTTTTAGATCTTCGGTTAACTCGAGCCTTTTGTCACGGCCTGCAAACATCGAAATAACGAATGTCGATTGTATATATAACTGTTTTAGAAAAAAATCTTTCTTTTAAAAACTTTTAAGAACTAAGTCTTAATACAAAAAATTGATACGGTAACAGATGTTTCCAGCACATATTGAAATATGAAATTTTGTAGAGCTGGTTTAACCTATCCCACAATATCCCTCCTTTTTACGCGTCTGAAGGAAAGAGCTTTGGAGAACATTGTGGAAATGAAGAATTTGGAAAACATTATGGAAAATGAAGAAATTGCTTTTACAAGCAATTTCTTCATTGTCTACAATGTTTTCTATCAAAAAGAAAAAAAAATGGATTCAAATCAACTGGAATTTTTCGTCTGCATTTCTTTAAATTTTGACCAGTCTAAAATTTAGTTGTGTGGGAATAGGTTGAAAAAATGAAAACTGTGCAGGCAGTATTTAGTTGGCAAAATATGCACCTGACATATACTAAACATTAATTATCTCGAAAATAGTTAATGAAATAAACGTGAATTCATCTAAACAGGTTTTTTTTCCAAAAGTCAAAAAGAGACTTCATTTAGACTAGTTATCCTGGATAACGGGTCAAAAACTTTAGCCCATTGACGCTTTTGGACGCCCATCAAGAAAAAAACATTTTGGAAAACATTGTATAAAATGAAGAAATTGCTTGTAACAAGCAATGTCTTCATTTTAGACATTTTTCCCCCAAAATGTTGGGAAAAAAACACACTAAGATTTCAAAACTTTAATTGTCGGCTGCAACTCCTTTCAATTTGGATCAGTCTGAAATTTTGCCGTCTGGGAATCGGTTAATTGACGTAAATGAATTTGAAAATAGTTCTCACATTTGTTCCTTACCTTGTTTTTTAGAGGTACAAAAATGTAAAAAGAAAATTATATATATATATACAAAAAATATACATATTCAATAAGCGGCTTATATCGAGGCTTACGCTGTATGGGACTGAGCTTAAAAGAGAATTTAGATACTATGTATGATTAATTGTTCTTTGTTAATGATGTTGTTATTTTTGTTGTTGTTGTTGCTGCTGATGCTGTTTTGTTGTTGTTGTGTCATAAGAACAACATGAGACCACACTTGTAAATTTCCCGTGGCAGTTTTCATTGCACAATTGATAGCTTGTACGAAACAAATAAAAAAAGAGTAAGAGACCAAACAATATTTTTCATATTGAAATACTAATTTGTTTAAAGCTCTTATACAATACCGTGACCGGTTATCTCGATACATTTAGTATCAACTTGCGAATACTATTAAATCCTTGTATAGATATATTAAACCGAGAATATTTATTTTGTATAATTGGTTAAATGCATTCAAATGCTAACACTATATGAACTGAATTCACTTTTAAACTGGCCAATGCATGCTTCTACCTTAAACGGGAAAGTATTGGGTTAATGTATTTAAAAGATGTACTATTTGCAAGATGTCAGTATAAAATTGTTTTTAAGATGAGTAAAAGAATATAAGTAAGACAGGAAACAAGACACTTATCCTCCCATGAAAAAGTAACAAAACATGCATTTTGCAATACATTTGAAAAAAAACACCAACACCTCATTCGTACACAGATAAAGGTTATCAGAACAGTGCAAAAGAAACCAGCTTATCAAAAGCGACGCATCTTCCTCATATTGAAGTACGGGGCTCCTAGGAACTCGCGCAGATTAAACTGTTTTCTCAAAGAGTTTTCCGGAGAAATTCCATTTACTGCCCATTTTAAGAATACTCGAAAAGAATTACAAAAAACCCCAAAACGTTCAGGCCTACTATTTACCCATTACCAGATGGGAAATTTCAGACTGGTCCAAATTGAAAGAAGTTACAGACGACAATTTAAGTTTATGAGATTTTAGATTTTTTCAACTTTTGGGGCATTTTACACAATGTTTTCACAATTGCTTTTCTTGAGGGGTGTCAAAAGGTGTCACTGTGTGGGAATGGGTTTACCATACTATAATAATTTCTATACGCATTATTCAAATGACAGGTTGGTTTAAGCGCATTTTCATATTTAGTTGTTTTTGTTGTTGTTGTTGTTGTTGTTGTTTGTTGTTGTTGTTTTTCAAAGTCATTCCGAATTCCTCTCCACCATTCCGCGAAAAGGCGTTTGCAAACGTGTTGCCCTTTTAAAAATGTTACGCAAAAATCTCTAGGGCTCATTTGAATAGTTATACCATATATATCTAATACTTTAACCCGTTCCCACACAAGTCCTCCTTTCTACGCCCCCCAAGGAAAAGACCTAGGAAAACATTATGGAAAATGTAGAAATAGCTTGTATCAAGAATATTTTTTATAATCCACAATATTTTCTTCCCCAAAAGTAAAAGAAAAAATCCAAAATTTCATAAGTTTTGAATTATCGTCTGCAACTCCTTTCAATTTGGACTAGTCTAAAATTTTACCGTCTGGTAATGGGTTAAAAGATTGTACAACTGTATATATTTTTAACCGCTTACTTATCATATATCAAGAAATAAGGAATAATGAATTACTTGAACTGAAAATGTAACATAGGTCTTGTTCGTGACGTCAACACCAAGATCGTGCACATAATGGTACTTGTAATCGTTTCCCGTTCTGACAACGATACCCGTAAATTCTTGTTCTTCCGCTGTAAAAGAAACCAGGCGTTCTTAAAGGCTCCATGAAGGGACAACATTTTTGACAAAAGGATTTCTGAAATCTTTGTTAAGCTGTGTGTACAGACCGCCCTAACAATAATTCCAACGTTGGCAACATAAAAAATACTTTCCTTCTCTTTTAGGCAAAGCTTTCATAGCGGAATTGTGACCTATTCTGAATTTATTGATAGAGAAGTCTGTACACAATTTTAATGAATATTTTAGGATTCCTTTTGGTGAGATATTTTGTTCGTATGAGAGCCATAGGGCCTTTAACTCATTACAACATAGTAAAATTTTAGACCAGTCGAAATTGAAAGGAGCGGCAGACTACCATTCAAAGTTTATGAAAGTTTAGATTTTTCAAACTTTCTGGATTGAAAATATTGTGTAAATGAAGAAATTGCTTTTTACAAGCAATTTCTTCATTTTGCACGATGCTTCTCAACTGTTTTTCTTGAGGGGCGTCCAAAAGCGTCAGTGTGTGGGGATGGTTTAACATTTTGTACAATTGATTTCGTTGTATATATCTGCATATTTATTCAAGATAACCAAAGAATGATAATTCAAAAAAAAGAAAAAAATATCAAAGTTTGATTTTTTTTTTCTTTCTTTTTTGAGAAAGATAACAGCAATATTTTTAACTGGTATCTCGTGGTTTTTTGTTGTTGTTGGTTTATTTTTTGTTTGTTTGCTTGTTTGTTTGTTTTGGTTTTTGTTTCTTCACATTATCCACGTTTTATATCCTACCCCCCCCCCCAAAAAAAAAACAAATATATCATCCACAAGTTCCTTCAATATGGAACAATCTTACATTTTGTCGTTTTGTAATGAGGTAAAAATTATGGTACATGTTACAGGTAGAAAAATTGCGATTACCATCAGGAATTGTTTTCTTCTTATTGTTGAGATATCTTTGTAAGAAACTCTAATTGCTGTTACATCGTAATTCGAGGCAGATTTATGCCACCATAGATAAAAATTACTGAAATTAGTTGAGATAAACGCAACATTTTAGAGTGGATTTATTCAGTCGTCTAGTATCTAATGGATAATCGTCACCTCCTAATGTGACGGTAAATCGTTACAACATAACAATTCAAAATAGATAAATTTTATGCCACGTCAAATCCATGAATATTTTGATGGCTACGTGAAGCATATGAGAATCTCTTCAATTGAAAATAATTTAATTTTTAGTTTCGTCTATCAAAAAAACGGGCGTTCTAATTGGTCGAAAAAAAATATTCATAAGTCCATGAACAAAATTTTGAACACGCAGCGATTTTGTATGCTTTCACACAAAATATTCCCATACAAAAAAGGTATCACAATTTGTGAAGTTTTTGCTTTTTTCGCTCGATGTTATCAAATTATAAGAAATGAAGAGAATGTTTTTGTTTTCGTCGGGGTATGAACCGAAAAACCTAATCACACTTATGTATGAAAATCGTGATTAGTTTTTTCGGTTCATACCTCCATGAAAACAAAAAGTATTCTCTTCATCTCTTAATTTAAATCTTGCTTTATTTCATCGCTAGACATGATTTATCGGCTAAAACTGTGACCCACACTCCTTTAGAAAATGCTTTGAATTTCAATAAATGCCATGTCGTATAAATAAAAGCGGTAAGCAATTCATCGACACGGTGCATATTCATGCATGTAATGCCGTTATGCACCTATCTATCGCGGTATCTTACAAGCTTATAAGGGTTTCACAAAGTATCGAAAACTTTCAGAATTCCAAAACTGGTGATGAATAACTGTCTCATTTTTTTGTTGTCGGTGACGGACTGTCATCATTCTCTCTACGGATATTTTAAGATTTTTTTCTTCAATATTAGCCTGTGACTGTTTAGCATCACAAATGAAAATAAAGCTTGTCATGTGTAACAAGCAATTTCTTCACTTTCCACAATGTTTCTTCTACGGGAGTGTAAAAACCGAAGGGGTATCACCACCGATTATTCTCACGCTGATCAAATGACCCAGACATTTCTAATGAGAACTGTAAAAATAGATTATACCCATTCCTACTCAATCCCTCTTTTTTACGCCCCTAAAGAAAAAGGCTTTGGAAAACATTGTGGACATAAAAGAAATTGCTTGTTTCAAGCAATTCCTTCAATGTCCACAATATTTTCTATCCCAAAATACAAGAAAATTTAGAGTTTCATTAACCTAAAATTGTCGTCTGCATTTTCTTTCAATTTGGACCAGTCTAAAATTTAGCCAATTTGGAATAGGTTAACAAGGTCTTCCCTAGATCGGTGGCTCAATACAAGGCTGTCTGTATATCGCCCATTTACTTGAAAACAGCCAACAAATCAGTTAATGTTTCTGGCTATACCAACACTAGGTACCTGTTCATAAAGAACTTAATTCTATTTTCCTTTACATATTCTAATCAGAGAAAAAACTGTACACTGTACACACATTTTAACAGTTATTCATCTCTAAATCATGTATGCAGTTAAAAATTAAAGACAATAACCTACGAGAAAACATATAACAAAAACGTTATTTAAGAAATGAAGAGAATATTTTTTGTTTTCGTGTACGTGTAGGTATGGACCGAATCGGTTCATAACTCCATGAAAACAAAAGTTATTCTCTTCATTTCTTATGATTTAATAGCATCGAGCGAAAAAGGCAAAAACTATTCAAATGTTGATATTATTATTGTATGGAACTATTTTGTGCGGAAGCAAATGAAATGGCTGCGTCCTAAAAAATTTGTTCATGGAGGTACGCATATTTTTTTCGACCAATCAAAACGCCCGTTTTTATAGACGAAACTAAAAGATAGATCATTAGATAATGAAATGTACCTGTTTCACAAGTTTCTGATTTATCTAGACATAGTTTCGCTTCATCATCCCATACGGTAGCCCCACTACAAGGCAGGTTGTCATGTAGATTGCCATTGCTGCATGTGGCAAACACAGAGCATCCTTGGCATGATTGATAATTGCCGTTCGCCAGACCAGCACAAGACTTTATACATATCTTGTCTATAGGGTGAGATATGCCAACTGAAAAAAGAATGGTGATTTATCAACCCTTTCCTGTTTCACAAAATTTTAGACCCGTCCAAATTTAAATGTCTTGCAGACGAAAATATAAAGTTTATTTTATTTGAAAAGTAATCATTCGCTAGGGTAGAAAATATTGTGGAAAAAGAAGAAATTGCTTGTTACAAGCAATTTCTTCTTTTTCCACAATGTTTTCTCAATTTAAAAAAAATAACAGCGAGGTAAAAGCAAGGGATTAAACAGGAAAGGGTTAATTGAATCATTATCGATATTGGCAGCGAAATATCTACTGAAAGTAAATCATCGTCTTTTTATATTCTTTTTTTAAATGATATTCTCTGCTGTTCAGGTTCAACAATTGTAAAAGAGTAAAAATAAAAAACCTTTTTTTTTCAATTTGAGAAGCCTATTTTTCAGAAAGGAAGCAGTCACAAGCGTGTGAAGCACGTGGTCTAGTGGTAGGGCGAGTGCATATAGGTTGTTTGTTTTTTTTAATGGGGTTTAACGCCGCTTTCAACAACCTTTCAGTTATATCGCGGTGACAGGAGCACCTAACAATGGATTCCTGGTATTTCTCACACCAGTACCGCCATCACATCCTTTCCTAGCCACCAGCTGCTATCCCACATAGGTCTACGATTATCGACCCATTGGTGGGAGACAAATAGTCGGAAAGGATGAGTGCCGCCGTCGGGGATCGAAGCGAGTGCATATAGACAAGAGGGTACGTATCCCACTCGGACAGTAGGGTTTTTTTCTAGGCTAAAATAACTCCGTGTTGCTCCTCTTAACCTAAGTGTATAGATTGCTAATACTGGAGCGCTACGCGTGTAGTTCTAGCATCGTGTTTTAAAGACTGATTGATTGTTTTTTTGAACTGGGTTTAACGCCACTTTTAACAGTATTGCAGTCATTTCGCGGAAGCCGGAGCACCTAACAATGTATTCCTAGTATTTCTCACACAAGTACAACCACTACATCCTTTCCTAGCCTCCAGCTGCTATCCCACTTAAATCAACGATTTTCCATCCATTGGTGAGAGACTAATGTCGGAAAGGATATGTGCCGCCGCCAGGGATCGAACCGATTTTAATGAATGAAGTAGGTTGAAAATACAGTTGCGTAAAATAGATTTTATACTCATAACTGCATAACCGTTATTGTATGCATATCAATGGTTAATTGTATTACTGTCCAAAATGTCTATACATCACACAACATAGAGACTTTGATTGGCTGTGTATCTTGTTCTTACTAGATAGCAATTCGTTTTCATTTCTATTTTCTTTTTTTTTTTTACATATGTATTTAACAAGAAATAGTGTTTTAATACCGTTCCTTAAAACGACGAATTACTATCTCGTTGCCCTTTTTTTAAAGAAAAAAAAGCAATACATATAAAACGAAATATTTTAATATATTAAAAGTCCGTTTATAAGTCATGAACATATTTGCTTACCATGAACTGTTGCAATAACAAAAAGTATAGTTGAAATCATGATTACGTCCTTCCTAAAAAAAAGAATAAAATGGAGAAAATCAAAAGTAAAAAAGTAAAAGAAACAAAGTATTGCAAAGAAAATATTAAATACACCCACGATTTATTATAAATGTTTTCAAGTGAGCACTACTATCACTTGTTTTCATGGAAATGTTATTATGTGTACATATGTAGTATAATTAAGAAATGAAGAGAATATTTTTTGTTTTCATGGAGGTAAGAACCGAAAAACCTAAACACAGTTATGTATGAATACGCGAAGCGGATTCATATATTTTGTGATTATGTTTTTCGATTCATACCCCCATCAATACAAAAAATAATCTCTTCATTTCTTCTAATTTAATAGCATCGAGCGAAAAAAACAAAAGCTTTACAAATTTTGACACCTTTTTGTATGGGACTATTTTGTGAGGAAGCATTCAAAATCGCTGCGTGCTTAAAAATTTTGTTCTTGGAGTAATGAAAAAAAAAAATCGACCAATTAGAACGCTCGTTTTTGATAGGCGAAACTAAAAATAAATTATCTATCCTCGAAAACATCAAATATACATAAACTAAAATCATATTGAATTTGATCTTTAAAAAATGGTAATAAACACATTTGTGGTACAAATCTTCGGATTGACACACACAACGGAAAATAGATGCACTAGATATGGTCTCACGGTAATGTGTGTGACGAATAGCTGAAATCGCCTACTGACGTTACAGGTCTGGCATTTTGATTAGTGACGAGTTTAAAAATCACTAACTTTTGATAAAATATTTTACAAAATGGTGTCATTTGTGATACCAGCAGTTTGCCTTTTGACAAATACAAATATGTTTTTCAAAATGATGTCATTTGTTATACCGGCAGTTTGCCTTTTGACAACGTATTTTACAAAATGGTGTCATTCGTTATTTCAAGAAGTTTGCCTTTTGACCACAAACAGTGTATTTTACAAAATAACGACATTTGTTGTAAATGGCATGATTTTGTAAAATATGTGATCAAAAGGCAAACATTTGATTGGTGAGCACTGGTTATGACGCCTAAGGGGCAAAATGTCCGATTTTAAAACTCACTTATAGTCTGAATGCATGATATAATTGGCAAATCGATTTATTTATTGACGGAAACAGACGTAAATAAAATACCATTAGAAAGGTAAAACACGAGAAATGTATTAAAAGAATTCAAAATTAAAATGATAAAGCCACTTTCCTATGTTTGTAAAAAAATATATTAAATGTTTTACCTTATATTTAGCTGAATAGACTACTTCTTCCAGTAGATCGAGAGAGAGTTGGCTTGTTCTGGGTAGATCGGGTTATTTATAGCTGAGTTCGTTCTGCAAAAATGCATTTTGCGTAGGATGGTCGTTTGTGGTTATTGCTATCGCGTCAAACAAAAATATACCATTCGGGTAAGTTTTATTAGAACTTGTTCGTGGATATATACATATAATTTTATCTCACACAGACAATGTTGCCAAACAAATTTTAATATTCTAATTAGATTTCAATACTCGAAAATGGATGTCAAAGCTACAAGAAGCATTTTGACTACCTCGATAGTTGCTTGACTCGTGATCTGAAGGCTACGGGTTCGAGCTTCACTGTCACCAGGGCGTATCCATGGGCAAGACACTAAATAGCTAGCCCCTGTCTACCTAGCTATAAAATTAAGAAGTAGTGGGTCTAAGCTACTGCGTCTTCTTTGGGGACGTGAAAACATCTGGATTTTTGAGTGTTCGAGAACGACTCTATTAGCCAACGGCTTTCATTACAATCGAACTAAAATAATAGTATAAACTACTTAATAACTCATTCCCACACAATCCGCTTTATTTAAGCAATGAAGAAAAATACACAAATTGCCCTTATTTTCCAATTTAGACCAACTTTAATTTTTCGTCTGAGACCTCTTTCAATTTAGACTAGTCTAGAATTTTGTCTTTTGGGAACGGGTTATTTTACCTTTTTAAGAGACAAACATGAATGTCAATAACATGCAAGGGAATGCAAGATCTCTGTGTGTCATATCATGACCTAAAATACATCAACAAGTAGGAGGATGACTGATATCTGTGTATCAAGGAATTACCTGTCTTATGTCAACAAAAAGTATGAGAATGCACGATCTCTGTGTATCCTGTCTCGACCTAAAATATGTGAACAACAAGTAAGAGAATGTATGATTTCTATGTGTCAAGTCATTACATATATTATGTCAACAACAATTAACCCATTCCCACTCGATCCCTCCTTTTTACGCCCTTCAACAAAAAAGCTTTGGAAAACATTGTGGAAAATGAAGAAATTTCTTGGATCAAGCAATTTCTTCATTATCCACAATGTTTTCTATCCAAAAAGACGAAAAAAATTAAAATTCCATCAACTTGAAATTGTCGTCTGCAGCTCCTTTCAATTTGGACCGGTCTAAAATTCCACTGAAGAGGATGTATGATTTCTATGTGTCAATTACATATATTATATCAACAACAAGCAAGAGGATTCACGATTTCTGTGTGTTATGTCATGACCTACATTATATCAACATCAAGAAAGAGGGTTCACGATCCCCGTGTGTTAAGTCATGACCTTTTTTATATCAACAACTAGCAAGAGGGTTCACGATCTCTGTGTGTTAAGTCATTACCTTTATTATATCAACAACAAGCAAGAGGATGTGTCATGTCATGACCTATATTCTGTCAACAACAAGCAAGAGAATGCATGATTTCTATGTCCTATGTCATAACATATATTATACCAACAACAAGTAAGAGGATGTATGCTATATGTGTGTCATGCCTTGACCTCTATTGTAAAATAGTAAGTGAAAGTACATAAGAGAAAGATATTTTTGCTGTTGCTATACTAAAATGATTTATTTTATACATACTCCAAACCTACCAAAATGACGTAACGTTATGACGTTGGCAAATTTAAAATACATCACATTCGCAAGATTATGGCTATGCCCCTAGAGAAACAACCTTTAGAAAACATTGTCGTAAATGAATAAATCGCTTGTTTCAATATACTTTATTCATTATCTAAAATTTTTCCGACCCCGAAATACAGATTGTTTTATGTTGTCACCTAAGAATTATCGACTGCAATTTCTTTTAACTTAGATCGGTCCAAAATTGTGTTGTCTGGTGATGGGTTAATGAATATAAAAAGTGTTCAAGATTTTTTTTCGTGCGTGTGTGTGTCTGTGTGTGTGTCTGTGTGTGTGAATTAGAAAGTTTATTCTAAAAAAACGAAGAAAAAACAAACAAAAAAACTTTTGTTATTCAAGCAGGCTTCCCTGAATAAAAGACCATATATAATGTATAAATACATAAGAAAGCATAGTTCTAATCTTTAGCAGAAGTCTGTCAGTCGGGTAGTGGAGGGCGATATGTTCACTTGGCGAGTTGGTTCTATTTAAACATACTTTTAAGTCCATTTTGAGGTGGACCTGTATATAATTTTATTAATATTTTCCATAGTTGCAAGAAACTATCAAAATTATTTAATGCGATATTCATAGAAACCGAGCCCATTAAATTCAAGTTAAATCATTTTAACAAAAAACAAATCGCATAAACATGGGTTACAGTTGTTGAGCACTCAATTTAAACACGTGGGATATTTCGCTTGTACATGTTAGACTAGAGGTCTAAAACGTAGGCACATTACCGGATTCACCTTTCCATTCTTGTTTTGATGTCCGAATCATTTGTCTTTGACTCCTATCAGTGACAAGGTGTTGAAATTCTTAATGCGGCTCTTGCACAGAAAGTTTTTGCTCTCAATTTTCAAATTTCTAATTATAATGCTTTCAGATGTTTGTTGCAGGGTGATTTAGCTGATTTTTTAATGAAAATTACTTTTCATATATTACAAAAAAAAAAAAAAAAAAAAAAACAGAAAAGAAGCATAACAATTTACGCGTTACGAGACGCCAAAAAAGTCCGCTAAGTACAACCCGAATGAAACCGGAAGTCATCGGGAAAATACGTCATACGTCGATTGCATCGAAAATAGCCTTTTTGTAGTTGTCAAGACGTATCAATTACGTCACTGACTTCCGCTAGCAGTGCGGTCATAATCGGCATCTAGCGAAGACTAACGACCTCATCCGATAAATTCCTACGTATCAAAATTGGACATAGGGAATATATAATAACAAATTAAATTTCTTAAGATATGAAGAGAATATTTTTTTGTTTTCATGGAGGTATGAACCGAAAAAACTAATCACACTGTATGAATACGCGAAGCGGATTCATACATTGTGTGATTAGTTTTTTCGGTTCATACCTCCATGAAAACAAAAAATATTCTCTTCATTTCTTATAATTTAATAGCATCGAGCGAAAAAAAAAAGCTTTACAAATTGGCTACCTTTTGGTATGGGACTATATTGTGCGGAAGCATACAAAATCACTGCGTGATCAAAATTTTATTCATGGAGTTATGAATGATATTTTTCGACCAATCAGAACGCTCGTTTTTGATAGACGAAACTTAAATTAAATTATTAATAAATTAAGTAGATTTAAAAAGAAGAAAGGATAATAATTTATTTATTATGAAGATGATACAAATAACTAATGGAAAAGCAGACAGTTTTCCTTTGTCAAGAAATCTGTTCAAGAGTCGATTTAAAACTTGTTTGGAAATTTTTGCCTGAACGAAAAGTTGCTTGTTTAAATTTAGACTTATTTTCGTACACCATAGTACAATTTGAGTAGATTTTCATAAGAGCACAATCAAAAAGGGATATGTCAAAGCTAATCAATGAACAAAGCTAATTCAATTTCAGAGAGATTATTTCTAGTTTTACGTGTAGCTCACCTAGGCACGGCGTTCTCAAGGTTAGCGTTTGTGGTTGGTGTGTGTCCACCGTGTGTCGTCCGTCGTCACCATTTACTTTGTAGGCACTCTAGAGGTCACATTTTTATCAAAGTTCGGAGTTTTTGAAATCTTGGACAAATTTGAAGTTGGATCATCTGGGGCTTAAAAAATAGGTCACCACGTCAATTCTTAAAAAAACCCTTGTAGCCACTCTAGAGTCAACAATCTTTGCTCAATCAAACTGCAAATTAATCGGAATGTTTGTTCGGATTTAATCTCGTGCGAGATTGAAATCGGATGTTTTGGTTTAAACAATTAGGTCACAAGGTAAATTCTTGGACAAACTTTGTAGACATTCCAGAGGCATTATTTTTCTCACGATAATTGTCTTAGTGCAATCTTTCACAACTTTGATTGAATGATTGATCGAATGGGGTTTAACGCCGCTGTTAACAGTACTTCAGTCATATCGCGGCGGCTGGAGCACCTAACAATCGATTCCTGGTATTTCTCACACCAGTACTACCACTACATCTTTTCCTAGCCTCCAGCTACTATCCCACAAAGGTTTACGATTATCCACCCATTGGTGAGAGACAAATGTCGTAAAGGATATGTGCCGCCGCCGGGGATCGAACCCACGACCGAGTAAAATAGTTATTAAATATATTCGAACGTCATACGGATCTTGTAGATACCAACGAGGGTCGATGCTTCAAAAGTTAAAGTATTTAAGAAAATTGGCTCACATAGTGAAAAGGAACGATCTTGTCATACAAGGCAGATAGTAGGCTGTCCATTGTCGATAATCTGTGCACTTTTGAAATTATCAATTTAACCCTTGTCATGCCGTATAAAATCCCTAACGGAATTGCATTAAAATCAAAGGGCTGAAAGCACTGATAGTACACTTGTTATTCAATAATCAATATTTTTTTTGAAGACCAATCTCATCACTTCTCTGGCAGGAAAATTACAAGCAGGAGGTGTTGACTAAGATCAGACTGCACTTATGTGCAGGCTGGTCTTAGTCTATACCTCCTGCCCAAAGCGGAATATTCCGGGTTCAGCATGACAAGTGTTATCGATTGGGGAAACGAAAACTTCACGACTGCGCTTTCTGGGTAACACACCAGCACTCGCCCCGAACCAGAGTACAGATGAAATTATGGAAAACAAAAGATCGCGTGGACAACGCTCTATTCAACGACTGCAGACATCAATAAGTGTTCATGTTGAACAAAAAAGGTAAAACCCATTGCATCAGACGAACATCAATAAATCGCTTCACTTATTCTTGAGGTTTAATAAGGAAAAGTAAGAAAGATACGAGTACAAGATGATTCGATGAGGAAAATTTTAATCTGTGGCTAGGATCATACTAGACGAATTTAAACAGCCTTGAAAACTAAATGTGAATCGTATGAGCAAAGTACAGATAGTACTGAGTGCAAGGAAACTGAGAAACTTATAGGGAACTTGCCGGTAGAAATGGCAAATATCTAACCTGGTTCATTCTGTCACTCCCTCTTGACCCCTAATCTCTAAGCAGATTTGTCGTTCGTTTCTCTCATTTATCAAATACTGACCTATCCAAATTGAGCATTCTGGGTAGTGTCATTCGTGACAACTCGGCAATGTCAGCGCCCATGAAACGCATGCTTCACATTCTTGATGCCTGTTCTTAGAGCACAGGTAGGACATAAATGCTTTCGCAATTTAAAAAAAAAAATATTTTCCAATTAATTTTGGGCGACAATTATGTTTGATTTCCACAATTATAGTTTTTATTGCAATTATGCCTTGCTACTTTTTGGCGAAATATTATGGAGTTATGCGTACGACGTAGTAATAATTATCCCAATCTGGATAAGTGATACGGTCCCGAAGACAGGTCAATCTTCGAAGAATATGACATGCGCCGACAACGGTGCGATAGGCGACGACAAAATTCTTGTCAAAAACTTAAGCAATTACCTTTAAAACACCGAACTACTTTAGTTGGTTAAAAATTCGTTTGAATTGCTAACTGAATAACCTCGCAAAGTTACAAGGAAACCTGTTGTGGTGTATGACGTCATGTGACAAAATGATGACGTAATAGCGAACTATTTAACGAGTTATTGAGTGCTTGACCCCTTGAATTTCACAACATTTTACCCATTACCATTCGATATCAGACTGACCGAAATAGAAACAAGTTTTAGGTTGGCATACTTAAGAAAACATTTGCCTTTTAGAGTATAAAACATGTGGAAAGCGAAGAAATTGCTTGTTATAAGCATTTTTTACTTGTCCACAGTGTTTTCTAATGCTTATTTTTCGTTTAAGGTGTAAAAAGCGAGATTGTTTGGGAATGGGTTAAATATACAGAAATATATCATTTGTAAAAAACATTTCCTTGTCTTCTCATAACTGATTTTTATTCACATACTACTTCAACTTGTAGTTTGCTACTTCAAAACTGCTCTAAAACAAATCTTGTTTAAGTCTTCAAATTCAATTTCTGTCCAAATAAAAAAACAATCGACGTCCAACTTGTATGGGTCGAAAAACAAATCTTTGACACATACACATACATGACGTCATTGTTGTTCCCGCACCATTCTTCAGTCAAATATGTTTTTCGCCTTTTTTCTTAACATACTTAACATGGATTTAAATCAGCCTTAGATTGTCGCGGCTATGCGTCAAACGTCAAGCTCAATCCATCCTGTAATTAAATGAAAAACTTTTGGTTTGCTTTTGTATTCGTGAGAAAATCTTGAACCTTTTAGATGAATCGTCGAAAAGATAATATTTTAGAGTCCCTTCTTAATTCGGCCTAAGAAATGTATGACGTTCCAAGATATACAACCACTTAACAGATAAATGGACAGCAAAGGATGGCGAATACCACGTTTTTTCGTGAAAACTGTTATTTTGTCAAGATACAATGTACCCGGTAATTGGTCAATCAAATAATTGTCCAATCGCGGCGGTAAATCAAAGAATCAATCTACCAATCAAACCATTCATTCAGCCCTAGATTACAGTTTGAACTCCAACATTGGCTGCCATTTTTGTAAAACATTTTATGTTGTTTGGCGACCTAAACGTTGTAACTACAGCTTATTCAAGCTGTAGTTACGAAGTTTAGGTCGCCAACCAACCATTTCATTTTTGTGACATGCTACTCGCTAATAACTTTTCAAAGTAACGCCATTTATAATCGAAGCGGGACTTCCTGCTGGAGTAAATGGGCGGGGTCAACTGAGTAAGTGGGTGGGGCCAGCGACTGATCAAATAGTCGATCATTGGAGTCATTTAGACAGGAAAATAACTTTGAACTCCAAACTTGGCAGATTTGACATATTTTGGTGAAGCATTTTTGTTGGTTTGGCGACTTAGATGTCACCAAGCTATAGCTACAACCTTTAGGTCGCCAACCAACCATTTTACTCTTTTTATTGCCTGCCACAGACCATAAAGTTTGCAAAATAATGCCGTTTACTTTAGTAAAATCGAAGAGGAACTTCCTGTTGGCGTCAAAGGGTTAGGACCAACGGAGTGATTGGGCGGGGCTAGTAATTGGTAAATCATATGAATGTGACTTTAGTCGTGTTAGTACTCTGGAACCTCTGCCATGGCTTTACAGTTTCTCCAAGTGATTGATCAATAGAATATAACCTAATCAAACTATATAAACCAGCGAATGGAAATCATAAAGCAACGTGATAAGGATCTTATTTCATAATTCAATGAAAACACAACATATGCTCTTCATATTTTATAAGCAAACCTCATCATGTCTTATACTTCTACCATTGAATGATTTAAAATAGGCAAAATATTACTGGTTTGAAACGGGTTTATCGATCTACATGGGAAAGAAGTTACGTAATCATTTTTTCATGGCGGTATGAACATTTTTTAGCTAATCAGAATTCACATTTTTCCTGGAAACAAATAGAAACACATGTAAATTCCTTAGGCTAAAAATTCAGAAGATATTTTCTTAAACTAAACCAGCGACAGACCGAGAGATCTAAGTATTATGAGGAATTTTGTCAGTCGTTTCTTACAAATAATACAAAGAAGGGAACAATTCCGAAAAGAGTTCTCTAAGAAATGATCACACTACGTATACTGGTAGTTTCAATGACCTAGGAGTGAACGCTGGAAGTAATTGTCAAAATTTCGAGATACAATGAATTACAAATAGTATATTATGTCGAAAAGTACACAAAAAGATTCATTATACACACCATATAATTTTTTTTTATTTTTATTATTATTTTTGGCCGTCAACGTCGTAGTTAATGCTCTAAAGGATATTGTCAATCATTCATTTTTCACTTTTGCATCTAACTGTTTGAACAACAACAAAGACAACAAAATACTAGCAAAATTCTGAGAATTGAAGCTATTGCGAAGAATCAACAATTAATGTCTGTGTGATCGTTTCACTCAACGAATTTAGAGAACAACCATGTACTAAATATGTTATTGTACATATTGTATACATTTTTTCCTTTTGCCAAGACATTTAACAAGAACAAAACTATCACAAAGAACTACTAAAAAGACTCTTCACAATAACTCTTTTTATCTTTTTTGATCGGCTTTATCATTAGATTAATAGCAATCACAAGATCAGCCATGGCGATAGCACTTGTGAATTGAAGCTCATTGTAGCTCATCATCAAAGCCCTAATTACGAAGTAGTACCCCAATTAGAAGTTACCTTTTACCATCTTCCACCAAGTCAACCAGTCCTACCAGGCGTCCGTCTGTATTTCTTTAGCTAGCAAAGCGTAAGTTTTGATGAATTAAGTTAACAGACAGAATTTTGAGGTATTCTCAAAGTTCATCGAGTGCAAACTACCACTGAAGGCTTAACCACTTAAACCATTAAATGCCTACGCCATAAAATTAGTTCTTATGTATTTCAGGAATATTGCAAACTCTGCATGCAAGTTCATCTCCTACGTGTTTTCAGCTCACTTGAGCAAATCTCGTTCAAAATGATTCTGATCAGAGTCTTCAAAGACGTTGCAGACGACACTTTCAAACTGTTGAAAATTCTAAAATATCTATCTCTCTAGTGGAAAAACAATGCGGAACATACTTGCTTGTTCTTCATTTTCCACATTGTTCTCCAATATTTTCTTGGGGGAAAAAAGAGAGGGATTGTGTGAGAATTTGTTAACTCCTTGATAACAGTAGCTTCGGGGTTTTTTTTTTTTTTTTGTTGTTGTTGTTTTCTTTTTTAATCAAGATAACGTTTGACAAGGAAGAATACTGAACAAAATAATGCTTTGCTAGCTTACAATACTTACAGTACTTTGATTTATTTCCTTGCTCTAACTCAACGACCATTTTACCCGGCTGATCGCTTTGCCGTCATGAGGTCTCCGGCTCGATTCCAAGGTGCAGATATCGTACTTGTATCTTTCATAAGCTTGCAAAGTTGTATCTTTCATTGGCTTGCAAAGACGGTTTAATATTCTCTAGGAAGCAGAATCGAGGAATTGAATATGTTGTAAGAACTACCTTCCCAGTCGATGTAAAATAGATAGCTTTAAACTAATTTGATCAGGTAAAAAAAATGAATCACTAAACCAGAGAGGTGGCTTATTTCTTTTGTCACATGGGTCAGATGCCAAGGTCATAGCTGCAGTTTAGTTTAAAATCATTTCCGTAGTGGTGCTAAAGATTACCCACCATCTGTACTTTGAGCGTCGGAATTCTCCCTTTCGACAAAAGAGCAAGAAAAGCTCCACCATTATTTGGTCACTGTATTCCTAATGTCAGGTATTTATGCCTTCAGAGACTATGGGAGAAGTTTTTAGTTAGAGAGGAGTGATTTCGGTCATTTTCATTTGAACCAAACCCATTTTCTTCGAAAGACTTCTCCGATCGTAAAGTTTTTAGGCATATTTAACCCCTTCCTGTGCAATCCCTGGATTTTTAGTCCCATTATTTTATAATTTGGAAAATATCGTAGAAAAAAGGAGAAATTACTTGTGCAATACTTTCTACCCCTACTTCGAACAGGTATAAATATTTGCAAAACAGGGAAGGGTTAAGTTCATTTTGAATTTTTCCATGCCTAAAAACTCAGACAGTACGTGTGAATATCTTTATATTTAGCAATCGAGTTATCCTGTTGTACAAGATGGCTGGACAACATACAAGTAATTAAATCGTAACGCTATAGTTTATAGCATACTGAATTCTCTCAACTACGACAGTGACTCTTGTCTTTGAATTAATATGTTTTTTATTCTTACTGGATTCGAACCTACGCGGATACGACAACCCCCATAGTGCGGCAATGTCCGACTTCTTTAACCGCTGTGCTTTCGAGACGGGGACGTTAAAGACGTCGGACATTGCAGCGCTATGCGGCTTTGCCGAATCACGTAAAAGTGTTGTATAAACGAAATAAAATTACATCACGGACTCTGGTCTTGAATTAAGTTGATCCATCATTGCTAACCTTGTGAAAGGTTGAGAGAGAATGAACTCGTTTGGTCAAAAGATCAGGTAAAACTTTAAAGAAAAAAACGGTTTGCTTTTATGGCTGATTGATTGAATGGGGTTTAACGCCGCTTTTTACAGTATTGCAGTCATATCCCGACGGCTGGAGCACCTAACAATGGATTCCTGGTACTTCTCACACCAGTACTACCACTACATTTCTTCATTTGACACATGTTTTCACGATTGTTCTTCTTGAGAGGCGTCTAAAAACGTCTCTGTGCGGGAGTGGGAGAATCGATGATAAAGTAACTTTTAATCTCATGTCATGTTATTTTTACGTAACCTAACACTGTAAGTATAAGACACCATAATGTCACGCATGATTTTGTCCACGTGCAATGAATGTGTTTTGTAAGGAAAGTTGAAGGGTATGCTATAAACAGCATCAGCAGATATAATCGCTGTTTTAAACGATAATCGTAAAAGTAAAATTACGATTAAATTTACTTTCCTTGTTTTCGACGAGGAAAACTAAAATCGTTCAATTCGAAAAATCAGTCGTAATACTCGGAAAATAAAGCTCTTGTTGTTTACTACAGTGAAATCTTGAGTGCGTAGCCACACACCTGAACAGCAGCTAATCGGGTCATTCCCCCATGATATTTTGTTTTTTTAGGCATACTGTGAACAGCAACCTATATATATTCTCTAAATGTCACCTAAACAGCGGCCAGTCTAAAATACAGTCGCGGCACATATCCTCTTTGACATTTGTCTCTCACCAATGGGTGGATAATTGTAAACCTATGTGGGATAGCAGTTGCAAGCTAGGAAAGGTTGTAGTGGTAGTACTGGTGTACTGGTGTTAAAAATACCAGGAATGGGTTGAACGCTGCTTTTAACACTATTTCAGTCATATCGCGGCGGCTGGAGCACCTTACAATGGATTTCTGGTATTTCTCACACCAGTACTACCACTTCATCCTTTGCTATCCCACTTAGGTTTAGGATTATCACCCATTGGTGAGAGACAAATGTCGGACAGAATATTTGCCGCCGCCGGGGATCGTGTTGTATGAATGTGAGAATGCTTTGTATGAAACAGACTATATACTTTAATAGGCTAGTATATAAGCCACCCACTCTCATTATTTTAGGTCATTCATACATAGTCAATAGCTGTAGTTTTAGTTTGTTATATTGTTGATGTACATACATGTTTATAATTCATTAGAATATATTCCTGTATACACTATACTTGTGTTGGTACTTTACTTCAATATAAACAAAACATACAACATGGTGTCAGAATAAAAATACAATTTCTGAGTGTTGGACATATTTCTCGCTGTTTATCACTTTAATTCTCCAAAATTGAAACCATGGATTTAAGTGGAATACCCCCTCCCGTGATGGACTGGAATAGTTCCAATTTACCAGAACAGTGGGACAGATTTCAAACTCACATAGAGTTGATATTTTCTGGACCTCTTAGTGAAAGGGAGGAAGAAGAGAAAGTGTCGTACCTACTATTATGGGTTGGAGAAGCAGGGCGCCAGATTTACAAATCATGGACTATCTCCGAGGATGACTCTAAATTGCTGAAAACCTATTACGATCGTTTTAAAGACCATGTTCAACCCAAACTGAATCCGATATTTGCCAGATTTCGCTTCTACAACGAAGTACAGGGCAGTGACACAATTGACGCTTTTGTTACAAGGCTCCGGATTCGAGCACGAGACTGTAACTTTCGTGTCAGTGATAATGTTGACATTACCGACGATATGATACGAGATCGAATAGTATTTGGCTGCAATGACCAAAAAGTTCGTGAAAAACTAATCAACGAAGGCGAAAAGTTGACCATGGATAGAGCTGTTCAAATTGTACAAAATCATGAGTATTGCCAGAAGCAACTAAGCTTTATGCAGATAAACGCTCCGACAAACGTGGACGCTGTGGGCCAAAACAAACGATCTTGGGCTAAACAAAAACGACAAACGAAGCCAGGGCTACAATCGACCTCGAGGCAGTGTGATCGATGCGGTTACAATCATGACAATGATACCGTTTGTCCTGCAAAGGGTAAACGTTGTAGGAAATGCAAAAAAATGAACCATTTTCAGAAAAAATGTAAATCAAATAAGTTCGTGAACACTATAAATGAGAATGTGAGTGAAGGATGTGAGGATACGGAATATAGCGTAAATACGGTAAGCGCTTCTTCTTCATTTTCAACTTCACCAGACCGTTGTGACTCCTTATTTGTGACTCTCCAGATTGGTCCTAACGCAAAGAAAATCAATTTTAAGATTGACACGGGTAGTAGTGCCAATATAATACCGTTTACAATGTTCAAATCACTAGGTATTAAGAGTACGTTGGAAAAGCCAGACTGCAAGTTGATCGCTTACTCAGGAGACATGTTGAAAACTAAGGGTATGTTAAATCTTTATTGTTCATGCCGAGGTTCAAAGGCAAACACAAAATTTTATGTTGTTGATACAAAAGCTCCTCCTTTGATAAGTACCCAAACTTCCATTGATCTCGGCTTGATACAAATTACCTTTGCAATCGAAAATTTACCATTGACGAAAGAGCATGTTATGAAGGAATATGATGACTTATTCCAGGGCATAGGGTTACTTCCGGGAAAATGTCACCTGCATTTAAGGGATAATGTCACTCCTACTATAAATGCTCCTCGTCGAATTCCAGAAGCTTTAAAGCATAGACTTAAGGCAGAATTGGATCAAATGGTCAAAGACAAAATTATTAGAAAAGTCACAGAACCGACCGATTGGGTAAATTTGATCGTCGTTGTAGAAAAGCCCAAAACAAACAAACTTAGAATATGTCTTGATCCAAAAGCATTGAATGAGGCAATACGCAGACCACATTTTCAGATGCCGACATTAGATGATATTACCTCGCAGTTATCAGGTGCGAAATATTTTAGCATCCTTGACATAAGACACGCGTATTGGAGTGTAGAGCTCGAAGAACAATCCTCCTTACTTACTACATTCAATACTCCTTTTGGAAGATATTGCCATCTTAGACTTCCATTTGGTATAAATGCTTCAAGTGACATATTTTTGCAAAAGATCACCGAAGTATTTGAAAATTTGCCAGGCATTCAGGCTATAGTTGATGATATTCTGGTATACGGTAAAACAAAGGCAGAACATGACGAAAATCTCAAAAATGCTATGATTCGAGCGCGAGAAAAGGGTGTTCGCTTTAACCCAGAAAAATGCATCATAGGCGTGGACGAAGTACCATTTTTCGGACATGTAATTAGTAGTTCAGGGCTGAAACCAGATCCGAATAAGATAAAGGCCATAACCCAGATCCCCATTCCTACAAACCGTGAGAAGCTCGAGACCTTTCTAGGTATGGTTAATTATCTTGCAAAATTTACACCAAATCTAGCTGAGGTCACCGCTCCCCTTAGGATATTGCTAAAAAAAGAATCAGATTTCTTATGGGACGATCCCCAGACAAAAGCTTTTAATCAGGTCAAAGAGATAATCACAAATGCTCCGGTTCTTGGTTATTTCGACCCAGATAAACAGCTAATACTTGAAACTGATGCTAGCCAGTCAGGGATAGGTTGTTGTATTTACCAAAATGAAAAACCAATCGCATATGCTTCGAAAAGTTTGACGCAAACCGAGTGCATGTATGCCCAGATTGAAAAAGAACTTCTCGCTATCTTGTACGGTCTGAAACGCTTTCACCAATATACATATGGTAGAGAAATCATCTGTCACTGTGATCACAAACCGATTGAATCAATAATGAAAAAACCACTTGCTGCCGCCCCGCCTAGGTTGCAAAGAATGCTTTTACGGTTGCAAAAATACAAAATTACTGTCCGTCATGTCAGCGGAAAATCTATACCAGTTAGTGATTGTCTTTCTCGTCAACCAGTCGAAGACACATTTCCGCACATTGTTGAAGGTCTAGATTTGCATGTACACTCAGTCAGGAAACATTTGTTTGTTACCGATAGTCGTTTGCAAAAAGTCAGAGAAAGTGTCGAAAATGATTCACAAATGCAAACTTTGAAAAAGACTATATTAGAAGGCTGGCCGACCACGCGTTCCGAATGTGACAAAGATGTACTCGAATTCTGGAATCATCGCGACGAATTATCATTCGAGGACAACATGATATTTCGAGGTCAGACTATTCTTATTCCCAGGGCACTGAGGCAAGAACTAATTACCTTGATACATATAGGTCATTTGGGCGTATCAAAGACTCTAGAACGGGCTAAAGATAACTTATTTTGGCCAGGAATGACAAAACAGATAACCGAATATGTTTTGAAATGTCCTACCTGTCTTACCCATCGTGACTCAAATGCAAATGAGCCGATGATTGCAACAGATTTTCCAAATAGGCCTTATGAGAAAATAGGTGTTGATCTTTTTCACCTTGATGGAAAAAACTACTTGTTGACTATAGATTATTACAGTAGATTTTTCGAAGTCGATTATTTGCAAGACACGAAATCCAGTACTGTAATACAAAAACTAAGAGCGCATATGTCTCGATATGGTATATGTGATACTCTTATATCTGATAACGGACCACAATTCATAAGTGATGAGTTTAAACAGTTCTCAAGATCTTGGCAATTTACACACATTACTTCATCTCCGTATTATCCGAAAGGTAATGGTTTGGCTGAGAAGGGTGTAGGTATTGCAAAGAAACTTATGAAAAAAGCCGTTGTTGAAAAACAAAGTCCATACATTTCATTTCTTGAATATAGGAATACTCCTTTAGAATGTGGATACTCACCAGCGCAGTTATTATTAGGTCGCAGAACCAAATCGTTTATCCCGATTACAGGTAAATTACTCCTACCGCAACAGGTTGATTTACAAAAAGTTCAAAATTTAATGTCAAAATCGAAAAGCAAACAAAAGTCAAATTATGACAAGTCAGCTAGAAAACTAAAACCTTTAAACGTAAATGACTCTGTTCACATACAATTGAATAATATTTGGAAACCAGCCAAAATCATTAAAAAGTTGAACAATAGATCATACATTGTGCAAACTAGAGATGGTTTTACATATAGAAGAAACAGAAAACATCTCAACCCGTCATATGAAAATGTTACGGATATTAATCCTTTTAGCGCAAACATTCTTATTGACCAAACTCCCCGTAGTGTACCCCAAAAACCAGAGGTATCCCCGAAATATGACCAAGGTAACTATGTCACACGGTCAGGGAGAGTTGTGAAGAAAAATCAGCGCTTTACTGGTGATGAATGGCATAATTAGGTTAGATTATCTTTCATTGTAAATACCATAGTAATTGTTTTATGAATGGACATCTCTTTCTATGTAACATGATACCTCAGTTACAGATAACTCGAGACTAGTCGTCTGCAGTAGTGAGTTAACTCTTTTTAGCTCACCTGAGCACAAAGTGCGAGGTGAGCTATTGTGATCGGTCATTGTCCGTCGTCCGTCTGTCTGTCTGTCCGTCCGTCCACAATTTCTTTAAAAATCTTCTCCTCCTAAACCAGTAGGCCAATCAAGCTGAAACTTTGCAGGGATGTTCCTTGGGTGAAGTTCTTCAAAAGTTGTTAAAAGAATTTAATTCCGTCAAAAACTCTGGTTGCCGCGGCATTTGAAAATGGGAATCTTTAGTAATTCTTTAAATATCTTTAAAAATCTTCTCCTCCTGAACCAGTTGGCCAATCAAGTTGAAACTTTGCCGGGATGTTCCTTGGCTGAAGCTCTTCAAAAGTTGTTAAAAGAATTTCATTCCGTCAAAAACGATGGATGCCGCGGCATTTAAAAATGGGAATCTTTAGTAATTCTTTAAATATCTTTAAAAATCTTCTCCAGTCCTTAACCAGTTGGCCAATCAAGAAACTTTGTGGGGATGTTCCTTGGGTGAAACTCTTCAAAAGTTGTTAAAAGAATTTCATTCCGTGAAAAACTCTTTTAATCGCGGCATATGAAAATGGGAAATTTTAGAAAATCTATTTTGTCTTTTTTTTCACAGACTACGAGGCCAAAGGCGTTTATATTTTACATAGAACTTAATCATATGGTTCTCTACCAAGTTTTTAAATATTTAATCTCAGGGGTCAAAAATGGCCCCGCCCCTGAGGTCCGAGGTTTGGAAAAATGCTTAATTTGAGCAATTCCAAAAGACTTCACCTCTTAAACTATAAGGTCTAGGATATTCATATTTGGTATGTAGCATAACTAGATGGTTTTGTACTATATCACCAAAAGTTGTCTTCCTCGGGTCAAAAACGGCCCTGTACTAGGGGTCCAATATTGGGAAAAACACCAAATTTGAGTATGCTAAAAAAAAAGAAATCTTCATTTTAAGGAGGAGGGAAGCATAGCCTGGCTGTTATCTATCAGTTTTGATTGAATTATGCCTGTAGGTCAATAAACATCCCTTCCCTGGTTGTCCAAAGTTTGTAAAAATGCTCAATTATACCATGTTCAATAGTCTTTTCCTCCCAATGTACAAAGTCTAATGCATTCATATTTTGTATATAGCATATCCAGATGGTTCTCTACCATGTTGGCTAAAATCTTAGCCCTGGGATAAAACATGGCACTGCCCTAGAGGTCCAAAATTTTGGAAAACACTCAATTAGAGCAACATCAAAAATCTTCTCCTTCTGAAATATAAGGTGATGGGCATACATATTTGGCATGTAGCATGACTAAATAATTTTGTTCCATGTAACAGGAAAACATGCTCTTAGGATAAAAAATGTCTCTGCTCCTTGGGTCGAAAATTGTGTAAATCGCATTGAAAGAATTCTTGTTCTTAAATATAGGTTCCAGAGCATTTACATTAAAAACATAGGATAACATTATTGTTATCTACCATATTTACAGCATTTGGACAAACATGGTCCTTCCCAAGGCATCCAAAGATATGAAAAACGCTCAATAAGAGCATGTTCAAATATCTTCCACTGTATAAGTTGTAATGCATTCATATTTTGATTTATAGTACATCCAGATTGTTCTCTACCAAGGTTGCTAAAATTACACCCATTGAAATATCAGACAGTAATAAGAGTTTGATTGAAATCTAAATACAAAGAATTTCAGGTAGAAAACACTGTGAGAAATGGATAAATTGCTTGTCACTCTTTTCTCACTATGGTTTTTTTTTTTCAAACCTTAGGGTGACAAATTCTTGGATAGTTTGGTAATGGATTAAACTATAAACAGGGTTTTCGTTTGACCCGAGACCTCGGGTTTTGACGCACAGAAATTCAAAGAGAAGCAGTTTGACGCTCGAAAATTTGTCACTGTGCGTCATTTTGATTCTCGAAAATTAGCAGCCATGCGTCAAGGGTCATCATAAGTGTGCAAAAATTATTGGAAAATGGTTAATTGATTATGAAAATATACACCCTATCAAGGATAGAACACCGAGCTTTATTGGTAATCAACACTCTCGAGTGATGGACATGCATCTGCGAATGTAATTGACAGGTACTTGACACCTGTGAAATTAACGATGAAACCCATTTCAGAGTTTTAATCCTACTGAAATTTACTTATTTTCTTTTCCTTTTATAAAAAGCTCACAAAATATAATCAAATGAAACCAAAGAAAATGTTGTCAAAGAAATGTCTTTGGTTTTCGTGCTTCAAATCGGCACTTCTGTTTATGAAAAATAGTAATAATTTGATCCTCTTAGTACTCTTGAGATTTTCTAAAACTGATTCAAACTAGTAATATATATATAGATACTGAAGTTTCCCTAAAAATTATCTTATATTGAAAATAGAGTTTTGTCAGATTGGAGAAATGTTTTAATCCGAGACAGAGTTTATTCTAAGGCACCATTGCCAAAAAAATGTAAACACTTTTAAATCAACATTGCTAAAACAATATAAACTCTTTTGAAGCACCATTTCTAAATAGTTATAAACTTCTTTTTTTTTTAATTGCTTTGGGAGGGGGGGGGATATCGCATTTTGACTCTTGGGATTTTAATTTGACTCTTGGAAATTTTGGCCCAAGGGTCAATGACTCTTGACTTTTGGGGACTAATGGAAACCCTGTATAAAGCCAAAGGAATTCAATCTTATTGTAAAGCATTACTGGATTGTTTTGTACAAGGCCCAAAATCTTATATTTGTTTTATTTATTTTGCTCAAGTTGTGCCTTTTTTATACTAAAAAGTACTGTAATTTGCAGATGCCTCAGGTGAGCGATTTAGGACCATCATGGTCCTCTTGTGTTAATGATAACTCTTCATGCATTTGCTTTATGTTTGATTTGATTATCTATAAGAGTATTATTTTGTTTTCTTTTTAAAAGAAGGGAGATGTTGTATGAATGTGAGAATGCTTTGTATGAAACAGACTATATACTTTAATAGGCTAGTATATAAGCCACCCACTCTCATTATTTTAGGTCATTCATACATAGTCAATAGCTGTAGTTTTAGTTTGTTATATTGTTGATGTACATACATGTTTATAATTCATTAGAATATATTCCTGTATACACTATACTTGTGTTGGTACTTTACTTCAATATAAACAAAACATACAACAGATCGAACCCATGACATCCTATAATTTAAGATAAGGAGTCTGACGCGCAACCGAATGCGCTATAACGGCGGATTTTCACGGTTATCTGATAGGCTTAAAGTGGCTTTTTCTGGTTATATAGGAAAGGTTCATCGGAATTACGGGATATTTTAGATATCACATAATTCGGTTGACGAAGCTGTAACAGTTGACGGGTACACTGAAAGAATAACCTGTTGACAGGTACAGTGCTAAAACAATAACCGGTTGACAGGTACAGTACTATAATAACTAAATGGAAGATACAGTTATACACTAAGCAGTTGACAGGTACAGCACTAGAATAACTAGTTGACGGGTAAATACCTAGAATAAAAAGTTTACAGATACAGTTTTAGAATAATCAGTACTGCGCATTTATACTATGATAACTGAATGACAAGTACAGTACTAGAAAAACTAGTTAACAGCTACAATAATAGAATAATAAGTTGACAGGTACATTATAGAATACAAGGTTGACAGGTACAATAAAAGTATAACAATTCGAGAAGTACGTTAAAAGAATAACCAGTTGAAAGGGTCATTACTAGAAAAACCGGTACAGGTATACTGTAATAGTATAACCGATCTTGAATAACCAATTGAAGGGTACAATACTAGAATAACCAGTAGTCGGCTACAGTACTTGAATAACCAGTTAACGGGTACAGTAATAGAATAAGCAGTTTACAGGTACAGTACTAGAATAACTAAATGAAAGATACAGTAACCAGTTGACAGGTACAGTAATAGAATAACAAGTTGAGGGGTACATAAAAAGAATAACCAGTTGACAGTGTCATTACTAGAATCGAGAATCAGAAGTTGACAGATGTAGTACTAGAATAACCAGTTGACGGGTACAGTAGTAGATAAACTTGTTGACAGGTACAGTTCTAGAATAACAAGCTGACGGGTACAATAATAGAATAACCAAGTAAAAGATACAGTAAGCAGTTGACAGGTACAGTAATAGAATAACCAGTTGTCAGACACAGTACTTAAATAACCAGTTGACAGATACAGTTAAAGACTAACCAGTTGACAGGAACACTTGCTGTCTCCTTGTCATTAAGACGTAAGCTGGTAAGAAACCAAGGGGTATCTTAGCGTGTATCGGTGCTTCACTATGGGCACGTTAAAGAATCAAGAAGGCCTAGTCATGGAAGAACTAATGACATATGAACCCCGGATCTCCTTGTCTATTCTTCCCTCTCTCTCGTGGTCCATACTAAATATTCCTAGGGTTTCAGAAGGACCTAATTCCTATAATCAAACACAAAGATTTAACTAATTACCACGCAATGACTCTTTTTGACGCCCTCAAGATAAACAACGACTAGGAAAAAGTTGTGTAAAATAATCAAGTTTCTTTTCTTCACTTTACACATCAATGTTTTCTACCAAGAAAGTTGAAAAAATCTAAGATGTTATCAAGTTTTAATTGTCATTTGCTATTTCTTTCAATTTAGACCAGTCTGAAATTTGCTCGTGTGGTAATGAGTTAAAATACCTTTGCGAAAGAGTGGATTTTGATTGTCACAGTCGAAGTCTGGTCCTAGACGAAGATAAATGAAATATGATAAAGCTATTACTCAAAAGAATAAACTAGTCTTATAGCCGCGGTACATAGCGTAGTTGGTATAGCGTCGGACTCCTAAACATAGGGTGTCGGGTTCGATTCCGATCGCGGCAAGTATCCTTTCCGACATTTGTCTCTCACCAATGGGAACAGCTGGATGCTCGGAAAGGATGTAGTTGCAGTACTGCTGTGAGAAATGCCAGGAATTCCTGGTTAAGTGCTTTAGTCGTCGCGATATGACTAATTGATAAATCATGAATAATGTTAAAAGAAGCGTTCAAACCCTATTCAAACAAATGTACAAAGTACCACTCGGTCAAATGAATTTATTGCGTAATTCAAATTTAATTTCCTTGCCTAAAATTGAACTACATAAATAATTCCTGACACCTATATCTAATGAGAGATAAAATGAATCAGAAATTGTACCATGTGACATCTTTTCTATAATTGTTAATTGACGAATCCCTGGCCCCGTCAACTTACTCCGCTGGTCACACACAAAGAACTCCGACAGCAAGTTCCACTTCAATGTCAAACGGCGTTATTTACAAAATTTATGGTCAGTAACAAGTAACCAAAAAGTGAAATGATTGGTTGGAGACATAAATGTTGTAAATATATAAACTGTAGTTAAGACGTTTAAATCACCAAAGTGTTGACAATCTTCACATACATGTCGGCTTATGTCGGAGTTCAAAGCTCTTTTCTTGTCTAAACGGATAGTTAATTGGTTGATTGAATCTTTGATTGATATACGCCAGTCAATCCTGAAATAAGAGATTTCCTAAATAATGATAAAGATTTATCTGCAAATAAAGTTTATCAATCTGAATTTATTTGATTGGTTGGTTGAATGGGGTTTAACACCACTTTTAACAGTATTTCTGTCATATCGTGGCGGCTGGAGCACCTAACAATGGATTCACTACCACTACATCCTTTCATAGCCTCCAGCTGCTATCCCGCGTAGGTTTACGATTATCGACCCATTGGTGGGAGACAAATGTCGGAAAGGATATGTGCCGCCGCCGGGGATCGAATGAAGATCGAATGAAGATTAGGAATCTAATGCGCTACCGACTGTGCTTTGGCGGCGGCTGGATTTTTTTGAGATACTACGTGCATCTATACACTATAATCGTTAATTTTTTAATTTTCTTTTAGTTTCGTCCGTCAAAAACGAGCAGTCTGATTAGCCGAAAAAATATTAAAACTTCCTTGGACAAATTTTTAGCACACAGCTATTTTGTATGCTTGCACACAAAATAGTCCCCTGAAAAATGATTCAAAATACGCTTAATGTTCAAATTTGCATTCGCCAGAAAGATATTGCGTATCAGCCATTCATTGAACTGATACTGCCTGTGTATATGACGTCATATTCCTGGCAAAATGACGTCAAGCCTAGAAAGCGTTATCAGAACTATGATAAGAGGGTCTAAACTGAGATAATGCCCTTTTTCTTCCATGCTCAATTCCAAATTGGTACGAAGAAGATCTTTTTTTTTTAATTTAACTTTTGTTGCTTTCAACGGATTTTAAATCTTTAGTTATTTCTAAATGGGCAATTCTTTCCGAATTTGGTTGAAATTAGAGTTGTTCTCTTAAACTCCTTCTTTATTCTTATATAGGCCCCAACCCATCCTCTGTGACTTCGCTCCTTTCAAAGAGGTCCAAGTAATGACGCTTCATGCGAAATATCACGGCTCCCTGTCTTCTGGGTCAGAAGGAGGTAGTTTTTTTAAAGACTATCTTTTTTGCACGTCTGTTTTCGGAGAAAACCCGAGGTATTGCGATAGCCTTGGTGTCGTCGTCGTCGTGCAAAAACTTTGACATTTTTGATATCTCTGGTTCTACTAAAGGTATTCACTTGTTCAGTTTCAAAAGAGCAACCTATATTATCAAGGGGGATAACTCTAGATGCATGTTATCCACTATCCAGCACCCGACAGCCGAGCGTAGGCACCCGTAGGCGGTGCTCTTGTTATATAGAGGATAATCAACTGGTTATTTTTGATATGAAAAATCTCTCACGAGAATGCGTTGTTAGGCGTTGAAAAACGAGTCCGAAGGACGAGTTTTTCTAACGCATAACAACGTATTCGAGTGAGAGATTTTTCATATCAAAAATAACCAGTTGAATATTCTATTTATTATATTCGAAACAGTTTTATTTTTCAATAGTTGCTGATTTGTTTGAAACATATTCGACATCATCGACCCTAGAAACCGTGCGCATTAATATCAAAGGATTTTGTAATTCAATAATTTCTGTTCGCCATCATGGATTTTCTTTCCAAGTGGGCGAGTTTTTCAAAGGAATTTTTGAGGGAAAGTCCGTATTTTAAGACACTAAGAGATTTGCAGTGTCAGGCACAAAAATAATTTGGGCGAAACATATACTGTATCTAAGGGCGACAATCTGGTCGTTGATCTAAAGGCCCCGGGATATTTCGAACATCGATCGACGATTCATGACTCGGACTTGGACAGAATTATAGGATAGGAAGTCTGTGATCACTCAGTCTTCCGACTTGGGCGTACAAGACAAGCTCATGCGGGTTAGGTTTGAGTGTCTATCACTTTAACTTCAATATCATCAGTATTCAGGGAATAATTTTGGACCTTACGGAAAATAATGCATTTTGTTTGAGTCATCTGTGATAACACAAACATCAAGGTTCGTAATAGTTTCAAACCAGTTGTTAACAAAACAGTTATTTTGATGTTGTAGTTATTTCGTTATTTTTTTGTTATTTTACTGTTTTTAAATTGATTTTTAGCCCAAGAAATTGCATGTAAGGTCACCGAGCGAGCCGGCCCTTCGAAAATAAAAGTAGTTCCAAATTTTCGGAGTGAAAGTTGATATCATCACTAGTGATGATATCAAAATTTATTACACTGGGAAATCCCAAGATTTCACAGCTAGGAATATAATAAAAAAAAATTATCGTCAAAATTCGTTGGTATATTATAAACGGAATAGTATGATGTAGTACACAAAACCTTTTACTGGATGTAGTAATGATACAAAGAATTGTATTGCATTCCATAAGTGTAACATACTTTTCTTTATTTATACAATAGCTGCCATTTTGTCATTCTAACTTAGGACAATCAAAGTACTGAAAGTACTGTAAGCTAGCAAAACTAGTTTTGTTAAGTATTATTTTTTGTTAAAGGTTATCATGTAACCAAGGTGTTAACACATGACAACATGACAAAATCATAGACTGGTTAAAATTGAAAGTTGCAGACGACAATTTCAAGTTGGTTGAATTTAGAAAAAAATTCTCTTGTTGGGGAAAAACATTGTAGTCAATGAACAAACATATTGCTTGTAACAAGTAATTTCTCCTTTATCCATAATGTTTCCAAAGCTTTTTATCGAGAGATGTTTAAAAGGTGGAATTCAGTTGGAATTGAATAAATAGCATGCTCTCTAGAGACATCCCTACAATTTGAATATAGTTTGCAATATTCCTGAAATACATCAGAATTCCTTTTATGGCGTAGGCATTCAATGAACTTAGTGGTTAAGCCTCCAGTGGTAGTTTGCATTCGTTGAACTTTGAGAAGACTATAATTTTGTCTGTTAACTTAAGCTATCAAAGCTGACGCTTTGCTAGCTAAAAAACCAAATATACGCAAGCAATGACCCCGTATCGCTTAATTAATGCAGAGTGCTGACGGCATTTTTAATTGGTCGTAGACCAATTTATATAACCATAAATTCGAGATTGTGTCGCTGCAGTTAACCGAAACTGCCTTTAGCCCAACTGGACGTATATTCTGACGGGAAAACAGAAAATCAAAGTGCCGTACGCACTGTAATTGGTCGTCACTGAGAAATTGGACATATCGTTGCATTCCGACTTTAGAATAAGGGTAAAACAACTTTAATTTCTATTACTTTCACAACACGTAGGTTTTATCCTAGTGTATGATATTTCCTTGAATGCTAATTAGAACTAATATTATTTTACACGAACGTAAGACCTTGATGCAACATGGATACCGACAAAAAAGCGACTTTTTGTGAAAACTAAATTTTTAAAAAATCTCGATTGTTAAATAGTCATGGTAAGATCATCCCTGCAAGCTTTTTTTTATAAATCCAAAACAGAAAAATCATGGAAATATGATAACTTAAGTTTAAGAGCAAATGCTGACAGCAGGTTCATGAAATTTCAAAACCCTCTCTTTTTCTAGGCAGAAATTAACAAGTTCCTAAACAGCGCTGATTATAAACAAAGGAAAAAACAATTGATACTATTCTTTGGGCGAATTCTTTAGACAGCTTGAAAGTATAATAATCAAATTTGCTCTCCAGAAGAACTTTCAGTACTTTGATTAACTTATTGCTGGAAAATAACTGAGTGGCAGTATCATCTTTGTTTACACCTCGATATGATTGAAAGAAAGGGTTGGTTAGACACGTTCATTACTAGCGGAAAATCCTTGAAGCATTCATCTTTAAAGCTGTGACCGCCCAGTTTTCCTTTACTCCTTTTGATAATTCTTAACTTGTATAATGAAATGATTTTTTTTTCTGTTTTCCCGTCAGAATATACGTCTAGTTGGGCTAAAGGCAGTTTTGGTAAATTGCAGCGACACAATCTCGAATTTATGGTTATATAAATTGGTCCATGATCAATTAAAAATCATGCTGCATCAAGGTCTTACGTTCGTGTAAAATAATATTAGTTCTAATTAACATTCAAGGAAATATCATACACTAGGATAGAACCTACGTGTTGTGAAAGTAATAGAAATTAAAGTTGTTTTACCCTAATTCTAAAGTCGGAATGCAACGATATGTCGAATTTCTCAGTGACGACCAATTACAGTGCGTAAGCCACTTTGATTTTTTTTTTTTGTCTCAGCTCTATACCCTTGAATAAAGAACGAAAGAAAGTGTGTTGTTTTTTGCTCATGCGTGCATTTATGTCCGTATTTGTGTATCTTTTTTTAAAAACATTTTATTTAACTACCACCTGTTTCCTGTTCAACGTTTTCTGTGAACGGTATATTATTTATGAAGTATTTTTTCTCATTTTTCTATAACATGAGAAAGCAAAAAAAAAACCACAGTTGATTAACCCTTTCCCACACAATGACGCCGTTCAAGAAAAGTAAAACAATGTGTAAAATGAAAAATTACCTACACCTAGCAATTTATTCATTTTACATAATGTTTTCTACCCAAAAAGTTGGGGAAAAAATCCAAAATTTCACTGACACTATATTGCCGTCTGCAACTCTTTTCAATTTGGACCAGTCTAAAATTTTCTCATGTGGGAATGTGTTAATGACTTCTCAAGTGCCTCTCCATAAGTATGTCCACTAAGACAAATAAGAAAATAGTACTTCTGGTAAGTATGATACATGTCGTTCACAAGTGAATAATTCAACTCCTAGTTTCGTCAAAATCGAGAGTTCTGATTGGCCGAAAAAAAATTTCGAAACTCCATGACCTTAATTTTGAGCACGCAGCTATTTTGCATGTTGCGCACAAATAGTTCCACCACAAAGGTATTTACATTGTAAAGTTCACATGTCGTTCACAAGTGTATAATTCAACTCCTAGTTTCGTCAAAATCGAGAGTTCTGATTGGCCGAAAAAAAATTTCGAAACTCCATGACCTTAATTTTGAGCACGCAGCTATTTTGCATGTTGCGCACAAATAGTTCCACCACAAAGGTATTTACATTGTAAAGTTCACATGTCGTTCACAAGTGAATAATTAAACTCCTAGTTTCGTCAAAATCGAGAGTTCTGATTGGCCGAAAAAAAAATTTCGAAACTCCATGACCTTAATTTTGAGCACGCAGCTATTTTGCATGTTGCGCACAAATAGTTCCACCACAAAGGTATTTACATTGTAAAGTTCACATGTCGTTCACAAGTGTATAATTCAACTCCTAGTTTCGTCAAAATCGAGAGTTCTGATTGGCCGAAAAAAAATTCGAAACTCCATGACCTTAATTTTGAGCACGCAGCTATTTTGCATGTTGCGCACAAATAGTTCCACCACAAAGGTATTTACATTGTAAAGTTCACATGTCGTTCACAAGTGAATAATTCAACTCCTAGTTTCGTCAAAATCGAGAGTTCTGATTGGCCGAAAAAAAAATTTCGAAACTCCATGACCTTAATTTTGAGCACGCAGCTATTTTGCATGTTGCGCACAAATAGTTCCACCACAAAGGTATTTACATTGTAAAGTTCACATGTCGTTCACAAGTGTATAATTCAACTCCTAGTTTCGTCAAAATCGAGAGTTCTGATTGGCCGAAAAAAAATTTCGAAACTCCATGACCTTAATTTTGAGTACGCAGCTATTTTGCATGTTGCGCACAAATAGTTCCACCACAAAGGTATTTACATTGTTAAGTTCACATGTCGTTCACAAGTGTATAATTCAACTCCTAGTTTCGTCAAAATCGAGAGTTCTGATTGGCCGAAAAAAAAATATTCGAAACTCCATGACCTTAATTTTGAGCACGCAGCTATTTTGTATGTTGCGCACAAATAGTTCCACCACAAAGGTATCAACGTTGTAAAGTATCTACTTTTTTGATCGATATCGAAAATGTTTAGAAATGAAGATATTTTTTCATGGAGGTATGAAACGAAATACCTAATCAATGTGATTAGTTTTTTCGTTTCGTACCTCCATGAAACATTTTGCGTATTCATACATAACTGTTAATTAGGTTCCTCGTTTCATACTTCCATGAAAACAAAAAAATAAATATGTCCACTAAAACAATTAAGACAATATATCTGGTAAGTATGATGCAGATGGTTTACAAGTGTATAATTCAATTTTTAGTTTCGTCAATTTTTAGCTAAGAGTTCTGATTGACCGAAGAAAAATATTCATTACTCCGTGAATTAAATTTTGAGCACACAGCTTTTTTGTATGCTTGCGCACATAATAGTTTCATCATAAGGTATCGAAAAATTGTTAAGTATTTACTTTTTTATCGATATCCTAAATCATAAGAAATGAAGAGATATTTTCATGGAGGCATGAAGCGTAAACCCTAATCAATGTGATAAGTTTTTTTTTTATTTGTTTTTTTTTTTTTTTTTTTTTTCGTTTCATACCTCCATGAAAACAAAAATAACTAGACAAATAAGCAAATAATACTTCTGGTAGGTATGATACAGATAGTTTACAAGTGTACAATTCAACATTGAGTTTCGTCAAAATCGAGAGTTCTGATTGGAAAATATTCATAACTCCACGAACTAAATTTTGAGCACACAGCTATTTTGTATGCTTGCGCACAAAATAGTTCCATCGCCAAGGTATCAAAATTTGTATAAAGCTGTAGTGCATATCTCGACGGACTTCTATGGACTTTTTAAAGAAATCTGTCATCACATGTCCTAGCGCATAAAATCAGTAGCCTAGTTTCCTATTTATAAAGAGGTTAATATTTGTGTCATTGTAAGATCGTTATCTTTCATTAAACAATAAAAACTATATTCCACATTGTGAAACTATGCCTCCCTCTATGTTGTTCACAAAATAAAAGGTTTATCTAAGAAACCACAATTTAAATTAGCTATAACTTCGAAGTTTAAGTCGCCAGCAAACGAACGTGTTTAAATTTCGATGTACAACATGAGCCCGGAACAGAGGCATTCACTTTTTTTTTTCTCAAATTTTAGAATTAGATCTAAGCTAGATATGAAGGTTTATGCTGTTCTAAAAATTGAATAGAATTCGTATTTAGAAACACAATTTTAGAACAGTCTTTATTTAGATTGGTATGTATTTATAATTGTATTAGTAATTTGTACTTGTTTATAGTGCACAAGCGACAGCGCACCTGTGCTGGTTTCCCATCTGTTGAAAGGAATTGTCCCCTTTTTAGTCCTTACACGCATCATTTAGCCAAATATTAAATGAAATATTCATATATTCTTTATTTTAAAAAAAAGTGCCACCCTGTCATCAAATTTTTTACCACAGGACCAAAACTTATATGTTAGTTCTGCTTGACAAGGAAACCAGAGAATGTATTTCTGCGTTCACTATCATCTATAAGCCTGGTCCCGCTTTTGTTTTGGCCGCGACAACGAACAGATACTTTCTGTCCGGCCTCCAATATCCGACTAAATACAGCTGTGGAACAAGTCGGGTATTGGGAATCGTTAGCATATCGCTCCCTGGTTTGTTCTTTACCGTCCACGTAAAACGAGTGATAAAAGTCCATCTCTTTCGGTACACACATCTGGTCATGAAAAAGATAGAGGCCGCCGACAGGTGCAGTAAATAAGCCTGAAGTCTTATCGAATGCATCCCCGACGTTCTCGGTGACTGTCTCGAACAGGATCACGTCTCCAACACCTGGGTTTGTATTTTTTACCGTCATGGCGTGAAAGAGTATAACTGAAATGATAAAGATCGTCATCTTTATGTGTTTAGAAACCTTCATGTTACAACATGCGAGAAAAAACACGACCATTTAGATTTATTAGAATATACTAATAAAAATTTGGTAGAGATCAAGTTCATATGTGAAAATCTCATTAAAATGGATAAAATTGCACTCCATATATTTTTAGTACAAATTAGAATGTAACTTCATCAAAAGTGCAGACTGTAGATATGTAGCAAAATACCAAATGTACCCCTCCCCTTCCCCCAAAAAATCTTGCGTAATACTGCATCCTACCTATGACTACGAATGTTTAGGGGGGGTGGGGGGTTGTTGTTGATTTTCTTCTCTTTTTTTCTTTTCTTTTTATTGTTGTTTGTATGTTTGTTACAACGCTTATAAAGGGTTTAATTTTGTTTGACAAGCCTTAACGCTTTCCTGTTTTACACAATTTTAGACCCGTCCAAATTCAAAGGTTTTGCAGACGACACCTAAAAGAGGATTTAATTTGCAAAGTAAACATTCGGTAGGGTAGAAGATATTGTCGAAAAAGGAGAAATCGCTTGCTATAAAATCAAGGGGACGTAAAAACTAGGGATTGAACAGGAAAGAGTTAAAATGCCCAGAGGCGATTACAAAACTATTAAGTGATCAACTAATCACACTGTATGAATACGCTTCGCGTGATTAGGCTTTTCGGTTCATACCTCCATTTAAACAAAAAATATTCTCTCCATTTCTTATATTTTAATAGCATCGGGAGAAAAAAGCAAAACTTTTACAAATTTTGATACTTTTGTGTATGGAACTATTTTGTGCGGAAGCATACAAAGTGACTGCGTACTCAAAATTTTGTTCATGGAGGTATGAATATTTTTTTCGACCAATCAGAACGCCCGTTTTTGATAGATGAAACTGAACATTAAATTATAAAGACATAGTGGCCGGCATTTGTTTATTAATTTTCCACACGAACGGTTAAAACATAAGTTAACAGATTTGCTTGAATGGGTTTTAACGCCGCTTTTAACAATCTTTTAGTGATATCGCGGCGGCTGGTGCATCTTTCCTTTCCTAGCCTCCAGCTCCATCTTAGGTTTACGATTATCCACCCACTGGTGGGAGACAAATGTCGGAAAGGATATGTGCCGCCACCAGGGATCGAACCCAAGACACCCCATGCTCGACAATTGGGAGCATGATGCTCTACCAACTGCGCTATGATGACGGCATGGTTTCATAGAATACCGAGCTTAGAAACGGAACTGAAGTTCGAATAACTCATACTGTAAGAATTAGACTTATGGGTCTGTGAGAACAAAATGAATACCAGCAGGCCGACGACATGAGTTATTATGACGATACAGTGCGTTCAAGATATTTAGAATCTGATAGAAATCCCGTTAAATATACAGTACTTGGATGGAGTGGACTTTTATACTGTTCACGGATGAGCACAGATTCTGCAACGAAGTAACTTAATGTACATGACTGGTTATGTAAACTAATTGGCCAACTGCGTCTGTCAATCAAGGAATAAACCGACCGATGAAATCATTTATTTAGCCCGGATCTGAGCTTTCAACTCCGTATTGGTCGCCATTTTGTCAACCTTTTTGTTGGTTTGGCGCCTTAAACGTCGTAACTACAGCTTATCCAAGCTGTAGTTACGACGTTTAGGTCGCCAAACAAGCATTCTCTTTTTTGTTACATGCTACTACCAAAAATTTTGCAAATAACGCCGTTCAATATTGAAGTGGGACTTCCTGTTGGAGTCATTAGGTGGGGCCAAAGGAGTCAGGGGGCAGCGAAAGGTCAATTGAGACGTCATCAAAGCATTGGAGTTTCCCAGTCATAAAATGGCGTCATTTATGTAGATTTACCTCAGAAACGGATCATATCTGTATGACGGAGATTCATGATTTATATAGCTCCATTTCGCATTACGGGTATCATATCTAAGTAGCCGAAATTCAAGCCGAAGTTAAGGGTTTTTTTAACAAAACAACCGATAGAGTTTCCTGTACAATCTCTGGTTTTTAGGTCTAAGCTGTTATATACTTGAAAAAACATTGTGGGAAAACGATAAAATACTTGTTACAAGCAATTTTTTTTCCGAAAACGTTTCTAACCTGTAAATTGGTTACTTTTCAAATTTCACTCATTTTTAATTGTCGTCCGTAACTTATTTCAAATTAGACAAGTCTAATGTTTTCAAAAACAGGAAAAGGTTACATTTATCTACGAGGCTAAATTTCTACAACTTACGCATATAATTTCTAAATTTCTACTTACTGTTGTTATTGCGACCATTGTTCAAATTTTGCTCAGATGACAGGGAAGAGGGAGCCGCAGACAGGATTGAAACTTCATTCTTCAGGCTCTCAAATGCAGCTTCTATTCGCTCGTTACTAGCTTGTAATCTTTCATTTTCGATCTTTAGAGCGTCGATTTCAGCCGCGAATGATTTTGACATTTCTTCTCTCTCGGCTTTAAAGATTTCTTCTTTCTTTTCAACGTTTACTTCCATTCTAATCATCTTTTCAAGAAGTTTCTCGTCGTAGGCAAACTTGGAGCATTCCGGCTCGTGGCAAAACCCGCGGAGGATCAAAAAATTCAAAATACAAACAAATATTGCCAGCATTTTTTTCCTGTTTTGTGTTGCTCCTCGAGAAGTATGCGAGTTTCTGAAAGAAAGAAAATTGATTATTTTCCACTTAAAGTTTTGACCTGTCACACCAAAAGGAGAATTAGTTTTCGAAAAACAGCGAAGGTTACAAAGGTAATTTCGTTATTTGTAAAATTTCCAAACATTCAAATATTCATACAACAACTTATTTGATTGATTTGGGGTTTAACGCCACTTTAAACAGTATTTCAGTCATATCGCGGCGGATGGAGCAGCTGACAATGGATCCTGGTATTTCTCAAGCCAGTACTACCACTACATCCTTTCCTAGCCTCCAGCTTCTATCCCACTAAGGTTTACGATTATCCACCCATTGGTGGGAGAAAGGTGTCGGAAACGTATTTGATATTCTTATATAATTTAATTGTTAGTTTCGTCTATCAAAAACGAGCGATCTGATTGGTCGAAAAATTTAATTCATATCTCCATGAACAAAATTCTGAGTACGCAGCCATTTTGAATGCTTCCGCACAAAAAAGTTCACTACAAAAAGGTATCAAAATTTGTTAAGTTGTTGCATTTTTCGCTCGATGCTAATATAATATAGGAAATGAAGAAAATATTTTTTTGTTTTCAAGGAGGTATGAACCGAAAAACCTAATCACACAATGTATGAATCCGCTTCGCGTATTCATACAGTGTGATTAGGTTTTTCGGTTCATACCTCCATGAAAACAAAAAATATTCTCTTTATCTCTTAATTAAAATGTCATCACTAATTAACGGATGGCTAGTTTCGCCCACTGAATCCAATGGCCACGCCTACTGACTCCGACAGAAAGTTCAACTTGGACATCAAACGGATTTATTTATCAACATCGAACAGTAATATGCAATAAAAACGAAAAACTGTTTGTTTGCGACCTAAAGGTCGTAACTATAGCGTGAATAAGTCGTTTGAGTCGTTAAACCAACAAAAATGATTCACATAAATGCCAGCCAATATCGGTGTTCAAAGTTCGCTCCCGGTCTAGTTTTTGTGATTTGATTGGTCGATTTATACTTCGATTGAAAGTTGTGATTGGTCAATAGAACTATGCCAAGTCTGATCTAATCTTTTTGATAATTTGAAGGCCCTTTCCCTAAATTTTACGCAATTACATCGATACTCTTAACCCTATATTGACCATTTAAGAGATGGGAAGAATAATTGTTTTTGTTTTTATGGAGGTATGAACCGAAAAAAAACTAATCACACTGTATGAATTCGCGAAGCTTCATTTAACTTCATTTAATTTTTGTCATGGGTAAACTCCTGGGTTACTTTACCATTATTTATTTATAATGATAACCTTTGGCAAACAAAATCATGCTTTGCTAGCTTACAGTACTTTCAGTACTTTGATAGCTTTCAAGTTAGTTGAAATCGCACTTATGAAATATACAAAGAATGTTTTGTTTTCTTAGTAAAAACACTAACATGCAATTTTTTTTTACCCCTTAAGAACGCCAAGTGTTTCTTCTGAATAGCTCGATTGTTTCTTTCATCCTTTTAACCCTTTCCCAAACGACAAAATTTAGAATGGTCTAAATTCAATGAAGCTGCAGACGACAATTTCAAATTGGGGTATTGTTTTGTTTTGTTTGGGGGGTCGTCTTTTTCGGATAGAAAAAAATGTGGATAATGAAGAAATTGCTTGATACAAGCAATTTCTTTATTTTCAACAATGTTTTTCAAAGCTTTTTTCTTGAGGGGCGTAAAAGGAGGACTTGTGTTCGAATGGGTTAAGAGGAACAGAAATATGCTGCATTTCGTATCTTATAAATATATGTACAGATATGAAAGACCCGCCGTCACCGCGCAATCTGTAGCGCACCAGACTCCTAATCTTCAATCACGGAATGTCATGGGTCCGATCCCCGGCGGCGGCAAATATCCTTTCCGACATTTGTCTTCTATCGTAAATCGTAAACCTATGTGGGATAACAGCTGGAGGCTAGGAAAGTATGTAGTGGAAGTACTGGTATGAGAAATACCAGGAATCCATTGTTAGGTGCTCCAGTCGCCGCGATATGACTGAAATACTGTTAAAGTGGCGTTAAACGCCATTCAATCAATCAAACAATCAACAGATATGAAAGAATATTTACCTCAAAATCTAAAAAAAAAAAAGAAAACAGTCATTATTTCTTCAAAACCATCCAACCCTCCAGCACACAATACTGAATAACTGAAGAAATGTGACCATGGATAATTTTGTGAGAAGAGAAATTATTTGTGAAAAGACAATTTCTCCTTTTCTCACATTGGTTTCTACTTTAAACAGCAATTCTCCAACCCAACCGCCGCCATTTTTAATTTTAACTCACATAATTGACCAATCACTGACCCTGCCCGCTGACTCATTTGGCCCCGCCCATTGACTCCGACAGGGAGTTCCGCTTCGATTTTTGACGGCGTTATTTTGCGAAATAAATGGCCATTGGCATGTTACAAATAAGTAGGATGGATGGTTGGCGACCTAAACGTTGTAACTACAGCTTGAATAAGCTGTATTTACGCCGTGTAAGTCGCCAAACCAACGAAGACTAGACATTGTCATAAAGCGGACTAATACCCCAATAGCGCTTGTCCATATACAAGTGCTATCTGCAAAAGGGCCATAAGAAAAAATGGACTGTTTTAATTAAAGGGCCATAAATCCGTCAAAATCAATGGACCATAACCAAAATAGGATATGCACATGTCTGACTTATACCGAGTGTTTCTGTAAAATTTGAATCAAAACCGTCCAATGGTTGCTGAGAAATTGAGCGGACACGATTTTTCACTAAAGGGCCATAACTCCGTCAAAAATCCGTGGACCGTAACCAAAATGAAATATGCATATATCTGCTAGATACTGATTATATCAATGAATCAAATCCGTCAAATTGTTGCTGAGAAATTGAGCGGACACGAAAAAGCTACAGACAGACGGACGGACAGACCGACGGACCGACCGACCGACAAGCTGACTACTATTTCCCCCCTAACAAAGTTAAGGGGGTATAATGATTCACCATAATGGCGGCAAATGTCGGAGTTCAAACTGAACTTCCATTCCAAATGAATGATTTCATTGGTCGAATGATTATTTGATTGGCTGTCGCGATTGGTCAAATGACGTATCGCTGACCACGCCCACTGACTCCGATCAGAAGGAGGACATTGTTATATACGGCATTCGTGGTCAGTAACAAAATACCGGTTGGCCACCCAAAGGTCATAAGTACAGCTTGAATAAGCTGTAGTTGTGTCGTTTATTTTGCGAATCAATCCAAATGCTTCACACAAATGTCGCTTATTTTCTTAGACCAAAGTACACTTTCGGTTTAATTATGTTATTTGATTGTCTTATCTATTTGTCAGTTATTTATTTATTTATTTATTTATATGTTCACTGTTTCTCTCCTTTTTCACCCTTCATCCCCTCTCTCTTTCTTCTCTTTCTCTCTCCCTCTCTATTTCTCTCTCTCTCTATTTCTCTCTCTCCCTCTCTCTCTCACTCTCTCTCTATCTATCTATCTATCTATCTATCTATCTATCTATCTATCTATCTATCTATCTATCTATCTTTCTATCTATCTATCTAACAATCTCTTTATCTCTATCTCCACTGGCTGGAAACGGGTCCCGGATATTGCTCCTTAAAATGGCCGCCATGTTAAAATATTAAGGAACCAGTGTAAGTATTTGTTTATTTTCTATCATTAAGTTATGTACTCACGCTAATAAATATAGCCTTAAAGACAGTATGTGTCTAAAATTAAGTTTACATATTCATTACGCCCTGTACTCGAAGGATTGTCGTCAAAACACCACATGAACCACGTGTTTTACCACGAGAAGCCTTACCCCTCTCGCATTTATTCAACCAAGATACAAAATAAGGAGTATCATTTAGAAAAATTGAATCGAGCGATCGATTTAAATACAATCCACGAAACAATGCTGAAAAAATAGGCCACTAACATTAAAATTTGACAAAGATGTGGCCATTTTTCGGTGGACTGTAGCAATTCTTTTGGGTACTGGGAATAGATATCTTAGTTGTTTTGACATACTGGGAATTGCATAAAAGGGTACTGAGAATAGTTTTGGCCAATTTTGTATGTTTAAGACTGAATAATGTATATTTCCTTTTGTCGGACAGATACATGGAAAAATATATTATGCAATCTGGAAAAATGATTAGCTTTTGTACGTTATTAGCTCTTCCAACCTAAATCGTTTGTTTGTTTGTTTGTTTGTTTGTTTTACGCCGCTTTCAACAATCTTTCAGTTATATCGCGGCCCCTGGAGCACCTAACAATGGATTCCTGGTATTTCTCACACCAGTACCGCCATCACATCCCTTCCTAGCCTCCAGCTGCTATCCCACATAGGTCTACGATTATCGACCCATTGGTGGGAGACAAATAGTCGGAAAGGATGAGTGCCGCCGTCGGGGTTCGAACCCGGGACCTCTAGATTGACAGTCCGACGCGCTACCAACTGCGCTATGCCAAACTAAATCGTAAAATAGGACGTCTGTTTGGCAGGGGATACGGTACCAGAGCTCATGTCGAAAAAACAAGTCTTTATAGAATTATAACAACATTATAACTCACAAAATAAGAGGGCGATTGGTATCTTTATTGAAATATGTATGCAAAATTTGTTTACAATTTGTTTGTTTGAATGGGGTTTTACACAGCTTTCAACAATCTTTCAGTTATATCATGGCGGCTGGAGCACCTAACAATGGATTCCTGGTATTCCTCACACCAGTACCATCAGATCCTTTCCTAGCCTCCAGCTGCTATCCCACATAGAATTTGTTTACAAATAGTAAATGATTCTACATTTTATCCAAACCCTTAAGGATAAATCGCGATAATTTTACACCAAGACTACTATATCAAAACGCTTCAACTAATTCTAAAAAATGATGTTTCATAGAACGCTAGATTTCAGAGTGCTTTGTGGGTTTTCAAAGAAGCTAGCAAAGCCCACTTGTAATATATTTGACGATTCGTTTCAATCGTGATTCTAAAATATACTGAGCAAAAATGAAAAATTTACGTTTAATTTCGGGACCTAGTGCTTTTGTCAACGTGACTCTTGTGTGGTATAAGCGCTTTGTAATTTTACTATTCAGATGTTTCTTGATGACTCATACAAACTACAGTGTAGCCAAAAATAAGCATATATACTGTTTTTGAAATCGATTCTTGTTACTTCAAAATGTTAATCATCTCAGTCCAAATTTAACTTATATTCCATGACTAAGTGTTGTTAGATGAGACATGAAAGATACCAATAAAATGAACAGTACCGCTTAATTGTGGTTGGTTAACAATCTTGTTCGTATTTTTTGTCGAGTCAGCTTCAAAACAAGTTTAAAGTTTTGGAATGATTGTCAATTCCCAGTACCCAAATATTTTGAAAAATGCAATCCACAGTATACATATTTCAATTCCCAGTATTCCTACTCCTAAGTACTAGACCGCACGTTTACGACCATATCTCTTTCAATTTTGGAAGGTTTCAAGATATGAACTTGAATGATAAAAGTTGAAAATGTTCGCTTCAGATTTTTTTAAGTCCATGATTTTATTGCTCATAGATGTAAAATGATAGAGGAATGTATCAACTTTTGTGTGAACATGCCCTACAAACTGTCGTTTTTTAAAGGGAGCGTGGAATTTAAGTTAGTATTACACACATTGAATGTAAAGTATGGATATTGTGTCTCTTGTAATTGGTCCATTTAGCGCCAAAGAATAACAGAATAAAAGAAATTAGGCATTTATTTACCAGTGTCGATGAGTCTGTAGATAAAAAATGGCGGATTTCGATTAAATTTTTAGCAATATCCCGGACCCGTTTCCACATAGTGATCTCTCTCTCTCTCTGGCAAATAATCCACCTTTCATATTGCTTTAGTAGGTCAGGGTTTGCCTCCCCTGGATAAGAAAAGATCACGATAGATAAAAACAAATTCTGATCGTTATTTATGAAAAATTTAACCATCAAACCCATAAAATGACACGGTCTTGGCTATATCTCTTGTTACAAAAAAGCTAACTAACAACATACAGTAAATGTTATATTGAGCGACCAGGCAAGGGGTGACCAAAGTGGTCGCTTAAAAGAATGGTCGCTAAATACATTTTATTGTGAAATATATAAAGAATTGATTGCGTAAATAAATTATAACAGAATTCTCCCTTGACCCTATGCTGTTGGGACTCATTAGAATCGTCTCATTGAGACGATTCTAATGAGTTCCAATAGCATAGGATTTTGTTACGATATCAATTTTAAGAAAATACTTTCACCTCTGAAAAAAAAGCTGCTTTTTAAATAGAGAAATCGATTGTGGTCGGTTAATGGACTTGATCGAACGAGCAAGATTGACTGTAGATAGCGTTTTCCAGGCAGACTGTATCAGCCAGGCAAGCTATACTCTGTAGAGGACCGATTAACTTGTACATAATAATCGACTAATCGCTGGTCCCGCCCACTTTCTCTGTTTGCTACGCCTATCGACTTCAACAGGAAGTTACGCTTCGATTTCAAACGGCGTTATTTTGCAAAATTTATGGCCAGTAACATGTAACAAAAGATTAGAATAGTTGGCTTGCGACCTAAACGTCGTAACTATAGCTTGAAAAAGCTGTAGGTACGACGTTTAATTCGCCAAACCAACAATAAAAGCTTTAAAAAATGCGGCCAATTTTCGAGTTCAAAACACATTTCTGGTCTAAATAAGTGATTTCATTGGTAGACAGATTATTTGATTGACAGACGCGATTAGTCTTTTATGAGCTCTCATTTTAATATCTGATAAGTACAAAAGTCGTGTTAAATGGTAGAGTCGACCAATTGCGGCTGTCAATCAAGGGCAGATCAAATCAAGTGCCCCGGAAATCGAATACTGCGTGGAAAAGAATGTCCTGGAAATCCGTATCCATTTGTCTTCTGTGAAACCACAAAGTGTTGAACCTTACTTACGGAATATTTGAAAATCAAAGTACTGAAAGTACTGTTAGCTAGCAAAGCATAGTTTTGTTAAGTAATCTTCTTGGCCAAAGATTATCATGATAACTAAACGAAGTTGAAATAACCCAGGAGTTAACCCATTACAACTTGACAAAGTCTTAGATTGATTCTTATTGAAAGAAGTTGTAGACGATAATTTCAAGTTAGTGGAATTTAGAAAAAAATCCTTGTTGGTTAGAAAACATTGGGGACAATGAAGAAATTGCTTGTCACAAGCAATTTCTTCATTGTCCACAATGTTTTCCAAAGCTTTTTTTTCTTGAGATGCTTAAATAGCGGAATTAATTGGAAATGGGTTAAATAGCATGCTTTTTAAAGAGTTCTACTTTTATAGCGTAGGCATTCAAATGGTTTAGTGGTTTAGCCTCCAGCGGCTGTTTGCACTCGTTGAACTTTGAGACGACCTCAAAAGTTTGTCTGTTAACTTAAGCTATCAAAGCTGACGCTTTGCTAGCCAAAAAGGATTTATTGATTGGGGTTTAACGCCACGTTTAACAGTATTTCAGTCATATAGTGGCGGCTGTAGCACCTACCAATGGATTCCTGGTATTTCTCACACCAGTACTACCACTACATCCTTTCCTAGGTTTACGATTATCCACCAATAGGTGAAAAACAAATGTCGGAAAGGATATGTGCCGCCGCCGGTGATCGAACCCATGACAACTTATTATTGAGGATTAGGAGTCTGACGCGCTACCGACTGCGCTATGACGGCGGCTAGCTAATAAGGAACTGCTGTCACTGCCATAGATGTACATGATCAGACTGCGGCCATAGGACATTGATAGCGCGCAGGATTTCTAGCAAGGGGGTTCTGGGTTCGATCCTCGGCCGCAGCCAATATCCTTTCCAACATTAGTTTCCCACCAACGGGTGGATAAACATAAACTAAGTTGGAGGCATGGAAAGTATGCAGTGGTAGTATTGGTGTGAGGAACACTAGGAATCTACGGTTAGGTGCTCAAGCCACTAAGATATGACTGAAATATTGTTAAAAGTGGCGTTAAATACCATTTAATCAATCAATCAAGTGTGAGATCAAAGTTAAAAGATCGACTTTACAACTCGCGCGTTCTGGTGGATCTGTCATAATTGAAAGATGAAACAATAATAAAGATTCGATTGCCTATGATAAAATTTATGGCAGAATGGCTATTCGCACCATTCACATGCATAGCACGTGCAAATTAAGCTATCTTAGACGTTCAACAATATCATGAGTATCGAAAAGACAACCTTTTCAGGTAAAGTGCGTAACGCGTAGCAGCGAACATTTAACCCATTACCACACAGCAAAATTTTAGACTTGTCCAAAATGAAAGGAGTTGCAGACGACAATTTGAAGTTTATGAAATTTAGGATTTTTTCAACTTTCTTGGTAGAAAACATCGTGGAAAATGAAGAAATTGCTTGTGACAAGCAATTTCTTCATTTTCCACAATGTTTTCTTAAGCATTTTCTTGAGGGGCGTCCAAAAGCGTCACTGTCTGGGAATGGGTTAAGAGGTTTGTTTTTAATATTAGAAACAACATTTTATCACGTGCTCGTCGATTGGACAAAAAAAAAATCCTACCATTTGATTATTATAAAAGATATTAAAGACTATTTAAAACCGAATTTAATAGGGACTCAATTCGCTTCTTCTGATTCTGTTCAAGCGTAAGTTATTTCCAAGACAAGATGACTCCCTTGCACTTCGGTTCATTCCCCATTCCTGTCTGTAATTTCAAAACCTTGAGCATGAATTTGAAACGGTTTTATAACAAAAGTAGTTCGTTGGTTTAAAGTTAAATCATTAAGTTTTAATGCTCATTTAACGAATCTTGAACCATAATAATCATGCATATGGCGTTTTATTTCTTTTAAAATAACAGAAAAGTAATTTATGTTTCATTCTTTGGTTTTACAAGAATCTTTTGATTTAGCCAATCAAAGAGGTGTTTGTTGAGAGTAACGAACGACAACTCTTCTTGGAAATTGAGACAAGATATGCTGAATTGGTTCGTCCGTAATTTCTTTTCGTGGAAACTGAAAAGAAAAATCGAAACGCTTAAATCATGACTGACGAACCTTACATCAAATCAAATTATCTGAGATTGCAGAACAATATAATTCTACGGTTAAAAAGTTTTAAGAGATGAAGAGAATATTTTTTGTTTTCATGGAGGTATGAACCGAAAAACCCTAATCACACTGTATGAATACGCGAAGCGGATTCATACAGTGTGTGATTAGGTTTTTCGGTTCATACCTCCATGAAAACAAAAAATATTCTCTTCATTTCTTATAATTTAATAGCATCATGCGAAAAATGCAACAACGTAACAAATTTTGATACCTTTTTGTAGTGAACTATTTTGTGCGGAAGCATTCAAAATGGCTGCGTACTCAAATTTTTGTTCATGGAGGTATGAATTTAATTTTTCGACCAATCAGATCGCTCGTTTTTGATAGACGAAACTAACAATTAAATTATATGAGAATGGTTCTTAAAATCTGTGTGGTCCGTTTTATCTATATTGGATCAAACATTTTCATACGATGTTGTTAATAATTGAATAAATCATTGTCAGAAACTCTGATACAATCAATACAGATTTGTCAGAGGTTGACAACCGAAATCATCCGGGAAAAGCGTTGTTTGTTCGCTCAATTGAGGTGATATCAGATTGGAAGTAAGTGGTTCTTTTGGAATATATACATATATGAGCTCTAATGGGGAATATTGTTATTTTGAAGTGCGAAATGAAATGACTATTGTAAAGCTACGCTGACCACGCGGGCTGCCAGGGTTCTAAGCGCTTTCGTCATATAAATTTTTCCGGAAGTAAAGTGGTAATTGTACTTTATTTTGAAGTACAAAAATTTCGCCATATAGAATTTCGCCATATAAAAAAATTTCGCCATATAGTAATTTTATATTTCGCCATATTTCGCCATATTTCACCATATTTTGCTATATAAAAATTTTCGCCATATAAAATATCGCTATATGAATTTTCGCCACAAAAAAATTCCGAAAGTAAAGTGGTAATTGTACTTTATCTTGAAGTATTTCTTCAACATCAGCGCTGATTGACCTCTGCTAGATCTGAACTCTTTTTTTTTTTTTTTTTTTTTTTTTGATATATCTTTTCGTTTGAAAGATCGCGAAAATATTTTCCCTATTAGAATTGTATTACTCTCAACCTTTGAAAGAGAGTAGTGAATGAGTTTAACCTCGTGCTTTTTTTTGTCAGGCTGTCCTCGATCCGTATATCAGAGTGTTTTTATTTCTGGTGTGTTTTGTTGCTGTTTTTGTTGTTGTTGAATGGCTGTCATACACTTCAGCACGTGTAACTCGTGTCCTTAAATTAAAGGAAGTTCTACCGCTATTCGACAAACGAAAGATCGATTTCCACGCCAATTGACATTGACAAGGCAGTTCATTTGAAATATCAAACGACGTTCATATGCAAAATATATGGACAGAGACATTTCATTGGTTAGCGAAATAAACGTCGTTTTACCCATTCCCACAGGGTGACCCTTTTGGTAGCCCCTCAAGAAAAACAATTGTGAAAACATAGTGTAAAATGAAAAAATTGCTTGTTACAAGCAATTTCTTCATTTCACTGAGCGTTTTCTATCCGGAAAGTTGAACAAAACTAGAATTTCATCAATTTAAAATTGTCGTCTGCAGCTCCTTCATTATGGACCAGTCAAAAATGTTGTCGTTTGGTAATGGGTTATGTCGTCAAACCAATGAAATGCTTCACAAAAATGTCAAAGATCAAAGTTCACTTCCGGTCTGAGTCAATCGATTGTTGCGATACGACAATTCTTGGTGAAAATGGGGATTTTTTTTTTGTTGTTGTTGTTTTTAATTCTGTTTCCGTAGGGGCCATTATTTTCGGTGAGAAGCAATTAATTCAACAGTGTTTCAAAATAAAAAGACAAAAATGGTGAATCGGAAACTGAGTTTGAAGCGTCCTTCTATGAGACTGGATAATAAATGCCGAACTAGAGTAATGTTACCTTTGTTAAAATATGGCTGTTTGTTCTGTAAGGATATAATGAGAAGAAGGAACCGTTGCTGGAAACAGAGAAGGGCTAGACGCTGTAAATGCAAGGTAAGTCTAAACGGTTTTCTTCTTTTTCCATTTAGGGAACGTCAAAAGCCACCGTCCACAGTGAAAATATACATATATTTACTTTGCTCTTTCTTCTTTCTTTCCTTTTTCTTTTTCCTTTTTATTTTATTTTTTTATTTTTTTATTTTATTTTTTTTTTTTTCATTCAATAACAGATTTTTCAATCTTACAATAAAACAAACAATTGTCCTCTCTATAATACAAAAGCTATATTTTTAAGATTTTCAAGAGTGTCAGAGCAATTAGATGTAACATCAAACTTGTGATATTGTAAGATTCTCTGCAATTCTTGTGTGGTCAGTGGACCCTTTCCTGATGAAAACCTACGTCCCTGTGATTTTAATAATTGAGAATTTTTTGTAGAAAAAAGAAGAAATTGGTTGCAAAATGCAATCTCTTCTTTTTCAACAATATTTACTATCCTACTGAATGGTGGCTTTCAAATAAAATCCGCTTTGAATTTTCGTCTGCTCTACCTTTGAATTTTGACCAGTTTAGAATTTTGCAATATAGAAAAAGGTTAACAAGTGTACCAGCAAAAAAATGCAAAACTACTATTTTTGAACAACTGTTTCCTCTGGTCAAAGATTCTGTTTGCTATGTTACTCTATACAGTGGTCTGTTGAAAGAGTGGTTCTTTATACCGAGGCTGGCTGTATTCACCTTGCAAACTAACTTATAGTATTCAGACTTGTGCTTTGCAAACATTCCAAAAGATTTTCAGTTTTGTTTTATCAAAATACCCATTTTTTGATTGACTGAACAAATTGTTTATACTTCCTTCAAGGAAAATATTCGCTTCTTTTCTTTTATAATTTGAAAATTTTTAGCCCATCGGCGTTTGCCGACCAACACCTCGTAACTGCAGCTTGAATAAGCTGTAGTTACGAAATTTTGGTCGTCAAACGATGTCATATCAAAAATGTCAAGTAATAAAACATTCTTCCTAGTTTGAGATTTTTCTTCTGGAACTACTTTGTACTCAAGCAATAAAAATATCCACGCACTAATTTCTTGGTGTATGGACGAATTTTGTTACACTACTGTCCGATTTTCACTCATGAAAAATAGAGTAAAAGGGTTGAATTGGCTATGTATAGCTCTTTCCTCAAGTTTTGTTTGAATTCGAACCTGAGAAAAACCATGCCAAAAGGAGAATCAAGAAATTTTTAAGGAACCACTTTGGTGTACTATACGTACGGGTCTAGGCCAAAATGCGGAGTGGAGTGTGACCATTTTCAGCCAATCAGACATGCAAGAATCTTGGTGGATGGAGCTACAATCAAATCAAAGTACTGAAAGTACTGTTTGAGAGCAAATTTGGTTGTTAAGCTTTCAAGCTGTCTTAATATTAGTTCGAAGAAGAGTACCAATTGTTTTCCTTTGATTATATACAGCGCTGTCTTAGAAATTTGCAAGTTTTTTTCCACCCAGAAAAAAGAAGGTTTTAAAATTTCATGAACCTGCTGTCAGCATTTGCACTGAAACTATTTTCATAATCTAACTCTGTGTGAAAGTTTCAATAGTATTTCAGAGATTATATTGCTATACCTTTTCCCCATACCATCCTTCTCATGAAAAACGCTCTGAAAACATTGTGGAAAATGTAGAATTTGCTAGGAAAACACAGTTCATTCCTTACCCATCGATTTTTTTCTTTCCGATTCTAAAATTATATATATACTGAGGGGAAAATGTTTAGCAATTTCGTACGTTACAGCCAATTTCTCCGGTGTCTAGCTTTGGATTCAAACCATATTTTCACCCATCGATCTTTTATGTGCTAGCCACAGTATTTAAAAAAATTAGATGATTTCAAGGTCATGCGTATTTGTTGTAAAGCGTCAAACATGGTAGGGGTAGGGAAGTAAAAGTAACACAAAGATTAAATATCATGTGTGTCCACCGTTTGCGCAAATAACGGCATCACAGCGTCTTCTCATGGTGGAAATGAGCCTACGATTAATGGCCATAGGGATAAAACCCCATTCCTGACGCAGAACACGTTCCAGGTCTCTAACGTTATAAACGTCATTCCTGTCTCTTACTCTCCTACCCAGATGGTCCCAAAGGTGTTCGATCGGAGACAGATCCGGAGATTTGGCTGGCCAATCCAACACATCAACATTATTAGTCTGTAAAAGGTCCAACGTGTGCCGAGCGACATGTGGGCGGGCATTATCTTGCTGAAAAATGGTAGCAAGCCCTTGACGCAAGAACGGCAATACCACTGGCTGGACATTTCGGTGCAGTATCGAACGGCATTTAAGTTTCCCTGAATAGCTAACAAGTCAGTCTTGCGATGGTATGATATACCACCGCAGACCATGACGCTGCCGCCTTCAAAAATGTAAAATGACGTTGGCGGGATCCATCCTTTCGCCATCACGCCTCCAAACACGTACCCTGCCATCCGCAAACATCAAATTAAAACGGGATTCGTCTGTGAATAGGACCTGATTCCACATTCGTCTTGGCCATCGACGGTGTACCCTTGTCCAATTCAATCTTGCATGTCTGTGTGCACGTGTCAAAGGAATGCCAACGTAGGGTCGACGTGCGCGTAAACGTGCCGAACGAAGTCTGTTTCTTACAGTATGAGCACAGAACCGTGATCCCGTTGCATTTTGGACCAAACCGGCTATACGAGTGCTATTGAGGAAGCGATTACGCCGTGAACACGTCACGATGTAATTGTCCTCACGTTGGGTAGTCTTACGTGGCCTGCCTGAACGTGGCCTGTCTTTGACGGTGCCTAATTGACGATACTTTGTTCTAAGTCTTGAAATGGAACTTCGGCTCACGCCAAAATGTTAAGCTACCTCTTTTACCATCATACCACCAGCCAGATTACCGATGGCTATGTTCCGTTGGTCTAAGTTAAGCCCTGGGCGACGTCCCATTTGAATTTTTTTTAATGTTTTAATGAGTTATCTTGTTATTGATGCTAACCAATAAACTGGGATAGATTTTGTGGATATAGACTTCACGTACATGTGGAAGCACGTGCAGGACGTGTTTCAGCAAAATTGCGTCAGACAGCCTTAAGAAGCGAGGAAAACGTGGTCTTACTGCATAATTAGTTAGTTAGCTTTTGAAAATTACAAACGAGACTGATTTTATATGGTTTATACATTTACGTTGAAAAATAATGTAGGTCGAAAAAAATTGCTAAACTTTTTTCCCTCAGTATATATAGTCAGGCGAATTGCTTCATCGTTTTCTTTTATTGTTTGATTAGAACTAATATCGGACGAACAAGCAAGCGTATTCTGTATAACTATAAACTTGAATCGAGAGAATATTCGATTGTTGTTCGTCTTTATTCCCTATTTTCCCCCTGAATATTTTCTGAGAGTAGTTTAGAAGCTGTTTGTCCCACGCCACCTTGCATACGAGTAATGCAAAAGGAGGGCTGTTCGCTCTCCAAAAATTATTATGACTGAAGTATGCAGGTCATGAATCGTTGTCTGCGCATGTCATATTCTCCGAAGATTGACCTGTCTTCGGGACCGTATCACTTATCCAGATTGGGATAAATATTACTACGTCGTACGCATAACCCCATATCATATCGCCAAAAAGTAGCAAGTGGATAATTGCAATAAAAATTACAATTGTGGAGAAATCAAACTTAACTGTCGCCCAAAATTAATTAGAAAAATAATTATTTAAAATTGTGAAAGCATTTATGTATTACCTGTGCTCCAAGAAGGAGATTCAAAAAATCGAAGCGTGCTTTTCATGGGCGCTGACATTTTGAATGAAGTTCGACGAAATCGGCCGAGTTTTCACGAATGATACTACCCAGAATGCTCAAATTAGATAGGTCAGTATTTGAAAAATGCCACCTATCGGAAGATAACGGGTCATGAATCGATAAAGGTAAGCGTATAAGAGGATATGTAATACGATTATTTGCCCATCATAGGAAAAGCCAATCCGATTTTGCGTCTGCACTCTGTCAATATAGGATTATATATTTCAACGGAGATAAAATGTATCTTGTTTACAAACAAAATCCTTTAAAATAACAACATTGGCGTCTGTTTTGTTATTGTTGTTATTTGCTGTTGTTTTGTTTTGATTGTTCTTGTTGAACAACGCTTTTAAGGCTTTTCAGTTATATCGCGGTGGCTGGAGCACCTCACAAAGGATTCCTGGTATATCTCGCAACAGTTCCACCTTTATATCATTTCCTAGCCTCCAGCTGCTGTCCCACTTGGGTTTACGATTATTCCCCCACTGGTGAAAGACAAGTGACGAAAAGGACATGTGCCGCCGCCGAAGATCGAACCCATGAAAAAACAATTAGCGTCTATCGGTAGCTTATTTAGTGTTCTCGGTTTATGAGCTATAAAATCTCAGATTTTTGACATGGAATCGGTGAACTAGGGCCGCCGTAATAGCACAGTTGGTAGCGCGTCGGACTGTCAATGAAGAGGTCCCGGGTTCGATCCCGGTCGGCGCTATTCATCCTTTCCGACTGTTTGTCTCCCACCAATGGGTAGACCTATTTGGATAGCTGGAGGCTTGGAAAGGATGTGATGGCGGTACTGGTGTGAGAAATACCTAGGAATCCATTGTTAGGTGCTCCAGCCGCCGCGATATAACTGAAAGATTGTTGACAGCAGCGTAAAACCCCATTCAATCAATCAATCAAGAGATATGAAAGAATATTAACCCCAAAATCTAAAAAGAAAAAAAAAACAGTCATTATTTCTTTCAAACCATTCAGCCCTCTAGCACACAATACCGATTAACTGAAGAAATGTGACTATGGATAACTTTGTGAAAAAAGAATAAATTATTTGCGAAAAAGTAAAGGAAAGGAATCGGTGAACTCTTACGATCTCTGTCGGTTGACCCGGTATTGCCGCCGGATAATACACTGTATTTGTATTCTAGTAATTTTATTGAAACGTGTTTCAATGAAAGAATTGACCAATCGCGACTGTCAATCAAATAATTAGTCGACCAATCAAATCATTCCTTTAGACCGGGAGTGAGTTTTGATCTCCGACATTGGCCGCCTTTTTTGTTAAATTTTTATTGTCTTGTTTTGCGACCTAAACGTCATAACTACAGCTTTATCAAGCTGCAGTTACGACGTTTAGGTCGTCAAACAAACTATTCTACTTTTTTGCTACGTGCTACTTGTCATAAATTCTACGTCGTTTAAAATCGAAGCGGGATTGACTGTCGGAGTAAATGGGCTTTGCCTATCGAGTAAATGGGCGGGTCCAGTGATTGGTCAATTGACGGGCATTTCTGACAAAACTAAATCATTAGATCGTATTCTGAAATTATATATTTCTCATGACCCGTCACGCGAAACCAAACCTTCAGCGCATCACTAAGGACGTGATCTAAACCATCACTCTCCTTGTTATACCACCCAAAACAAAGTTATGGGGGGTATACTTGAATCAGGTTTTCCGTCCGTCTGTCCGTCCGTCCGTGGACATAATTTTGTGTCCTCATATCCTCCCACATTTCCAGACCAATTTTGCGGAACTTTACCGAAATCTTCCTTGTAATGGGAGCTTGTGCACCTGCAATTTTCATTATGATTAATCAACTGGTTCAGGAGTTATGCCCTTACAGGCGACAGTTCTAGTTATTTCAAAGTACCGAAATCCACGTTTTTCTGACAGATAACCTATACACACAAGTACCCCATGGCAAATTTTCTTACTCTTCAAAATTATTTAGAAAAATGAATTGAAAACTGTTTGTCACTGGATAGGCGAGAAAGAACTTTGTTAAAATATTACCAAGTATCGACCTGTTCAGGCTGCACGAACTATGCACTCTTGCCAGGATCAAAATTTTCCGCTTATCAACGATTTTATATTAGTCTAGAATGACTTTTCTACTTTTCTATAGATGTACTAGTTATAATGAGTGATCATGGGTCAATTTTGTCTATACAAGTATAGACAAAACTGACATTTGACCACTCGCCATAAATTGTACATCTATTAACAATAATTTCTGGAATATTCCCTGATTGCTGAATCCAGTGTTGTTGGGGTTTTTTTTCGGAAAAGCGGACTTTGAAGTTCGTTTCCACGGCAACAATATATTCAGTAAAACAAAAATATTGTCAGAAAAGAGAGATACATTTGTCCGACTTGCAACAATTAAAAGATGACATACTTTCACAATTCTAAGGGCAATTATCAACTAAGTTATCATTTTCTGTTATTTGTTTTGTTTATTTGGCATTTTGTGTTGTTTTGTTTTGGGTTTTTTGTTGTTGTTGTTGTTGTTGTTGTTTTCATTAAAAAAAACTCGTTCAAAGCTGATTCACCCGTTCACTCCATATCATAATCATTGAAAATAACTCTCTTTGTAAATTAATTGTATGGTTGAATGGGGTTTAACGCCACTTTAAACGGTATTTCTGTCTAGCACGGCGGCTGGAACAGCTAACAATGGATTCCTGGTATTTCTCACACCAATACTACCACAACATCCTTCCCGAGCCACTATCTGCTCTCTCTTTGTAAATATCACAATGTTCTTAATACCAGACGGCAAAATATTAGACTAGTACCAAATTGAAAGGAGTTGCAGACGACATACTTAAGTTTACCAAATAATAGATTTTTCACCTTTCTCGGTAGAAAACATTGTGTAAAATGAAGAAATTGCTAATCAATTTCTTTATTTTACACAATGTTTTCCTTGTTGTTCTTTCTTGAGGGACGTCAACATGCGTCATTGTGTGAGAATGGTTTAAAATATTTAAGAGATGAAAAAAATATTTTTTGTTTTCATGGAGGTATGAACCGAAAAACATAATCACTATTGTGTGATTAGGTTTTTCGGTTCATACCTCCATGAAAACAAAATTATTATCTTCATTTCTTATAACTTAATAGCATCGAGCGAAAAATGCAACAACTTAACAAATTTTGATACCTTTTTGTAGTGAACTATTTTGTGCGGAAGCATTCAAAATGGCTGCGTACTCAAAATTTTGTTCATGGAGGTATGAATTAAATTTTTTGACCAACCAGAACGCTCGTTTTTGATAGACGAAACAAAAAATTAAATTATTGAGGGTTAATTGCGATACTTTTTCTAAGTGTCCATACAATGTATAGGCACTTGTAACAGTCTATTAACCCTCGATATTATCATAACAATTCAGACGTTGAAATGTTCAAAGTTTGATTTGTTTGTTCGTATGGTGTTAAAGACCGCTTTAACCCTTCCCTGCTTTTCAATATTTTGGACCTTTGTCAAAATTAAGATAAGTAGCGAAAATGGACGAAAATATAAAGTAAGTACAATTAAAAACTTAAACATCCTATAAAGGAGAAAATATTGCAGGAAAAGAAAAAATGGTTACAAGCAATTTCTTCTTTTTCCATAATGTTATTAGGACAATATCATAGGAACGTAAAGATCAGCGAATATAAGGGAAAGGGTTAAATCATCTTTTAGTTCCACATGATTGTGGTCACTTGTATTCACGTGCTTTGTTGGTTTTACGCGAAAGGGTGGTAGTTGTCGGATTGTTTTCAAGTTTATGTGTGTTTATGCAGTAAACATTGTTAGTAATGAAGAAATTGCATATTCCAATGATGTTTTTCCAAAGCTTGGGGAGCGTCAAAAAGCGGGATTGTGTGGGAATGGATTAGACCTTCGACCTCTATCAGATACCGAATTCGCCTCTCCTACCAATTCGCCGCGCGGGACCCCATTGTGTGACTGAAAACATGTGAAAAAAGAGTTAATTTGGTGATGGTTAGAAAACATAATTATGGAGTCTGAAAACTTTCTTATTAGTGGACTTATATAATTATTTGTAGATCTCTATTTTGAAGGAAAAATAGTACACAAAAGATATCTTTTGTTAAAACTTTATTCAACGGAAAACATTAGGGAAAATGTAGAAATGTAGAAATATGAAGAAAAAAAACTTTAAAGAGAATCTATATAAAGATCAACAATGTTTTACACTTATACAGCAATAAAGAACGTTACATGTACAAAACAAAACTTAATAACTTTTTTTTAGAATTATATCAAGGGGCGTGTCCTGAAGAATACTTTGTGTTTGTATAGTGTATATTATTTACTGATCGTGGTGTCAAATTAAAGAATCAATCAAATAATTCATTTAGACAGGAAGTGAACTTTGAATTCCTACATCCGTCGACATTTATGTGAAGTATTTTTGTTGGTTTGGAGACTAAAACGTCGTGGCTACAGGTTATTCAAACTGTAATTATGACGTTCAAGTCACCACCAACCAACCATTCTAGTTTTTTGATAGACGAGACTGGTCATAAATCTTGCAAATGAAATCAGTTCAATATCCAAGTTGAACTTCCTGTCGGAGCTTAGTGGGCGTTGTCAGCGATCCATTCATTATAGTGTAGTCACGTATTCAATCCTTCATATACGGAAATAGCCGAAGTTAAATCAACTCTTGTTTGTACAGTACTTGAAATATTTTCAACCAGTCACTTTTAAAGATAATATTTTAGACCCTTTTAAATTCAAAGATGTTGCAGACGACAATTTCAAGCGTAATAAAATGCATTTTATCTCTTTTTTTTTCTATATACTTTGGAGGTAGAAAACTTTGTGGATAATGAAGAAATTGCTTGGATCAAGCAATTTCTCCATAATCCACAATGTCATAATCTTTATTTCATGGGTGTGTGTGAAAAAGCGAGAATGGGTTAACACATGATTTTCAATACGATCATGTAAATAGCAGCCAACATTTCGGCTGAATGAACAGCCACGCTGTGTTTTATGATTATCGGCTTATTTTCTATATACTTTGTCTATTTGATTGCTCACAGAGAGTAAGACGCCTTATTTTCTCAATGAATTTTAATTTGTTTGTTTGAATGGGGTTTTACACCGCTTTCAACAATCTTTCAGTCATATCGCGGCGGCTGGAGCACCTAACAATGGATTCCTGGTATCTATCACACCAGTACCGCCATCACATCCTTTCCTAGCCCCCAGCTGCTATCCCACATAGGTCTACGATTAACGACCCATTGGTTGGAGACAAATAGTCGGAAAGGATGAGTGCCGCCGTCGGGGATCGAACCCGGGACCTCTAGATTGACAGTCCGACGTGTTACCAACTGCGCTATGACGGCGGCTTCAATAGATTTTAAACCAGTGCATGTATCCATCTACAAAGGGCTCTACAAAGAGTTTGTGGTTGAACAGGCTCATCTGCGTCTACTTTTGGCACACACGTGAAATATCACTTACAATCTCATAAATGTATAAAATAGAAAGAGGAAGTACGAGAAATTTGTATCACCGTTACAGCGCATACATCTTGCGTATACATGAACATACACGCGAACATCCAATAAGCATGACAGTGAAATTCTCATGTTCGGTGAAAGGAATAAACGCAGACAACATAAAAACGAGATTTTTCTGTTAAAAAAACGAAATAGTCGTCGGGCGAGCAATGTGTCGTAACTACGGCTTGAATGGAGCTGTAGTTACCACATTTTTCTCGCTCATCGACGATATTACCAAGACAATATTGCGCAAACTTGTGAACTATGATCACAGGAACCAACAGACAGTCAATATTTGAACCCATACTTTGAATAATAAATACGACAATATCAGGGGTAATACAAATATCTAAGAAAATACTTAATGAACAAATTATTTGAAAGTAACACTAAATAGCATACATTGTGAAAATGTTTGACTTAAGCATTTCAAATACTGACAAAAACTCATAAAAAGATCGTTTAACACACTACAGTTTCGTGCTAAGCGTAGTACAATGCCCCGGCCAATCATATAATTCGGGTACATATTCTTCGTAACTGATATCATACTGGTAGGATTTGATATATTTGCTCAGATCTTTTGGTTGAGGGAAGAAGTAGGCTAAACTGTTATTGTAAGCGAACTCGGCCAGGTGTACTGCGATACCAGTTGACACCTTCTGAATGTCGCCTAAAGGGGGATAAACCCTACCTTCATCTAAATCTTTCTTTGTGACCATCTCCGCCAGAGCCTGGAATGAGATGCATGCACATTCAAATATAATGCCGTCATGGCCACATGGGGATTTCTATTTGTCTTTGGCTTTATATGAGCGCGATGACATTTCCAACCATTACACATGTGAGAAAGTAAAGACTCAGATCAGCCTGTGCCTCCGCACAGTCTGATCAGAGTCTTCACTCTGCGCTCTGTAGATAAATACTGACCCAAAGCTTCTTTAAACAATCAGCGAATATTCTAATTGCTGTCCAGGGTGCTCAAAAAGTGTGGGTCACGCACATGCGAAATGGTTGGAAATGTCACGCATAGGCTCATATGATTTTATATACATTTTACAGATAAAGTTCAAAATTGATTCCATGTGATCGATCGCGGCTGTCAATCAAAGAATCTACCAATCATAACATTCGTTCAGATCGGAATTGAACTTTGCACCCTGATATCTGTCGACATTATAATAATAATAATGATAAAATCTTTATTTAAAGAAATTAGCTCATTTTGTTTTCATCATACGAAACAATACAATGAAGAACTTATTTACAATCAGGCCCTCTGCAACAAATAAGTTATGATGAACAAGTAGTTATGATTATCATCATAACCTTACAGTTTATAATTCTAATTGTAAAACAATAAAAATGGTGATGATTATGAATATGGTCATAATGCAAATATCTAGTAATGTCTTAACATGAGAAAGGGCAATGGTCTTACCTGTAAAACCCACAGAATCGTGAATTAGTGACTAATGATATTACTGAAATGATGATAATGATGAGAAATGATAATGTTAGTTAACATAAAGATAATCTTATTGTACATACACAACCCTGGGTGAAGTAATTGTAACTATAACCCGTTACTAGACATCAAATGTTTTTTCAGGGAGCATTTAAAGTAAGATCATTTTTTAATTGTTCGGATGTTTGTTGGTATGGAAAAGACCTTTTCACGCAAAGCGGCAGATGACTAAAGAGTATGTATCCGTTAGAAGCTTTCAAAGAAAAACAACAACAACATTTTCCACTGCGGGGAGGATTTACTTCCGGTTTTACTTTTCGAAAGCCTTACAATTACGCCTAGTCATATTAACTTCTTTTTTCGAGTTTTTACAATGAAAATCATTGGGCTAAATGATGTAGATAATATTGTTATTAATGTAACATCTGTTTGTTACAATATTTTTTCTCTGTTGTCCCAGTTATGTCCTTAAGAAGCATTAAAAGTACCCTATTTTATCGGCATAAGCGAATAAATGACGGGTGTTTTGTTTTAAGATCTATTTTCACAATAAAATGTATGATAACCCGGTATATTGTATAAGTTGAAACAAATGCCTGTGATGTATGAAGGTGAACGCACCAAAGGTCATCAATACGTTTTGTATCCGGCAACCCCAGAATCACCAAAACTCATGTTCTTCGCCCCGGAAATATTGAAGTTATGATAGTTTGTGCGAGGAAAGATGATATTAAAGATCAATATAGTTCAGACATTGTATCGTCGTTTGGTGACCAAAATGTCGTACAACATATTATTTAAAATTGTATATACGACCTTTTTTAGCCCATCGATGACATTCTGGTTATAATATGCATATCGGCCCTTTGATCTACATGAAAGGCTAGATTTTTCAAATATTAAAGCAAGATATTTTGATATGAAACCTACCTCACAATATATACTCCAGGGAAAAAAGAATTTTAAATTCATTGAATGAATATAAGCGTATTCACTTTATTTAATTGTTGAAAAATGCTTAAAAGATAAACACCGTGTCATACAACCGTGTCGTTCGAAAGGACGCCTGGTCGCATCCTTTGATCAATCATGGAATTAGTGTTTGGCGGCATGTCGGTTGAAACATAGGAAGATAAAATTTTGTATCATCAAATCATAAATTTGAACAATGAAATGTAAGAGTGTTTATCGGGTTCTTTGCGACATGTTACCGGTTAAACAATAACCCCATATGTATCTTGATATATCGAAGCGAACCCTTTACACCAAGGCTGTCAACAGATCATGATTCTGATTATCATTATCTTTACATAAAATCATTTTTATTTTCCATACTTTTTGTCACAATATTAACATCGTCATCATCGATACGATCTATGTCATTCATCCTCAAGATAATGCCCCCTATTTTCACATTATGATATATTCTTTTTAATTCATCGCATGGTATATTTTGCGTAAAGTGGATTATTCATATCAAGAAAATGTTTCCTCCTTTTCTCCCACATTTCTATTGTTACAATGATGCGAATGTTTAAAAAAGAAACTGATATGCTGTCGTGCGGGCCTGTTTGATATTAAGAAATGAAAAGAAGAGAGAGAGTGAGAGAAATAGAGAGAGAGAGAGAGAAAGGGAGAGAGATCTATATTGGTGGACATACAGACAGAAACAAATATTTCATCAAGAGGACCATGATGGTCCTAAATCGCCCCCCTGAGTATGATGGTTCATGGCTTTATGATATAAACAAAATAGCAAAGCCCTATGTCTAATTATTTTGGAGAAGATGTTTAAGGATTTCTCTTTTAATCCTAGGTATATTGACGATCCCACCATACAGTACTAATTTCCTGAATATGGTAATGCTTAATATAGACTCCAATACATAACAAGTATAAAAGCTCTAGGCCTAATGGTTTAGGAGAAGAAGGATTTCAAAGATATCAGTATCTATTCCTAACTATAAGTTTTGGGTTTGCACAGAAAAGGGCTAATTTTTTTTAAGTAATTTGGTAGAGGGTCAATGGCTGATCATATGTACCAAATATCAAAGCCCTAGGCTTTATGGTTCAGGAGAAGAATATTTTCAAAGATTTCCTTCTTTATTTCTATGAAAAATCAGGAATCACAAAGAAAAGGGCTAATTTTCAGAATACGGTAATTCATTGAAGTATTTTGGTAGAGGGTCAATAGATGATGATGTATACCAAATATCAAAGCCTTAGGCCTTATGGTTAGGAACAAGAAGATTTTTCAAGATTTCCTTCTTTTATTCTATGTAAAATCAGGGATCGCCCAGAAAAGGGCTAATTTTCAGAATACAGTAATTCTTTGAAGTATTTTGGGAGAGGGTCAATAGATGACGATGTATACCAAATATCAAAGCCTTAGGCCTTATGGTATAGGAGAAGAAGATTTTAGAATATTTCCTTGTTTATTTCTATGTTAAATCAGGGATCACAAAGAAAAGGGCTAATTTTGAGAATACCGTAATTCTTTGAAGTATTTTGGTAGAGGGTCAATAGTTGATGATGTATACCATATATCAAAGCTCTAGGCCTTACCGCTTGGGAGGAGAAGATTTTTTAAGTTTTTTCACTCCGTTGCCATGGCAACCAGAGTTCTTCTTGGATTTCAATTCTTTGAAGTATTTTGAAAGAACATGACCTAAGGATCATTTCTGTAAAGTTTTGTTGAAATTCCATGGTTAGTTTAGGAGGAGAAGATTTTTTTGTAAATGTGAACGGACGGACGGACGGACAGACGGACGGACGGACGACGGACGATGACTGATCACAATAGCTCCCCCAGAGCACTTCGTTCTCAGGTGAGCTAAAAACAGAACGCCTGCTTTGATATTTTAATAAACGCTTAAACTTTGTAAAATTGAAACTGTTTATAGGTGAAGGCTTTAGGAGATTGGTATCAACATTGCATATATAATCTTTATCGTCCAAAATGAGGTCAATAGTACGTAAATGCTTTAAAATTAAACATATAAATTTAGCCATTAATGTCAATCAGGATTATTGTCACTTCTGATCAGTCCTACCGTGTGATGGGCGGGCTTTGCAATGATTGACGTGCCTGTGATTGACGCATATTCGCAAATTTAACCATTCAGTGTGCTGGAAAAATTCGGATTGCTTATGTCTTTTGTTAAGTGTCGATAGTTGTAAACATTAAAAAAATCGTTGATTTCCGACACAAACAGCTTACAGTTATTTGTTTGTATCATAATTTATCAAAGTGTTCATTGAGAGTTTAACTGTTACTATATATCTTTTCCTTTCTTGTATGCAATCGTGTGTATTCCCAAAAAATCTTATTACATCGGAAATAGAATTCTTATCGCCAAATTCGAGGTACGTTATATTTCATATGGCCTACATACCAGAACGTTTTAAACTCAATTCGGTTACTAACCCACGATAATATCATCAATATTACTCGCTACAAGTAGTCTGCACATATCTGCTCACATGTAGAAACTATTTTTTCTACCAAATTCGGATTTTTAACCTTTGTTTTTAATCGTTCAAAATAGCCATTTTATATAGGATTATATAGGGATAATTTATCGACTCCCCGCAATCGATCACGTGACTTAGTCTCGGGTAAATATCGCATTTAACGAGATTTATTTTGACGCATGCGCTGTGAGATCGTGAAAAGGTCTATTCCAAAATTTCATACCAGTGTAAGAAAAGGTTTTGGAGACTTAAACGCCGTAACTACAGTCTACTTCGCCGTCAAACGATTTTACTTTTTACCTAGCAAAGCGTCAGATTTGATAGCTTAAGTTAGCAGACAAAAGGTTCAAAAGGTTCAACGGGTGCAAACCGTCACTAGAGGCTTAACCACTAAATCCACTAAATGCCTACGCCATAAAAAGTAGTTCTTATGTCAGGACTTCCTGTTGCAGCCAGGGGAGTGGCCAGCGGTTTCATTGAGGGGAACCAGCGACCCGTCAATTTGAAACACAATAGCAAATAAGCTTCGAATTCTTTACCATAGATACCCGCTCGGTACGTTGACTTGAAAAGGACTTCGTTAAAAAGTTTTTTTTATCAAATCACCAATAAAAAATCTACAAACCTTGGCAGACTCAAGAAAGATGGTTTCCGGGATAGTTCTTATATCACATGCTATAGTGGCTAGTCCTACTGCCGGAAATACGTAGGCGTTGTTTCCCTGCCCCGGATGGAACGTCTTACCGTCCAGGGTCACAGCTTTAAAGGGACTTCCGCTAGCAAACACACACTTTCCCTAGAAATACATAAACTGCTTTAAAGTATGAGTGGGTATTTGAAATGTGCATTAGATCATTTTGAATTGCACAATTGTGGTAATTACTCAAAGAACTATATATATCTCAACACGATCATGTAAATTGGATCGCTTTCTAAAATCGAAATAGAGATTCAACCCGTTACTAAACGATTGTTTAGAATGGCCCAAATTCAAAGAAGATGCAGATGACAGTTTTAGTTAATTAATTTTTAGGAACCATTGTCTTCTGGGGACAGAAAAAAATTGTGGGTAATGAGTTGCTTTAAATAGGCAATTTCTTCATTTCCGACAATATTTTCCATTTTTTTTATTAACCAAGTCCAACACAATGAGCCTTTTGACTCCCCCCAAGACAGACAATTTGGAAAACATAGTGTAAAATCTAGAAATTGCTTATTACAATCAATTTCTTTATTTCCCCATTGTTTTCTACCAAGAAAATTGAAAAAATCTGCAACTCCTTTCAATTTGGACCAGTCCTAAATTTTGCCGTCTAGTAATGGGTTAAGCGGCGTAAGAATGCGAGATGGTCTGGGAATAGGTTAAGTGGGAAAGCGCTAAGATTCTGTGGATATAAGTGTCTATTATGAATCTCAGCCGAAGGACTGGCGGAATTTTACAAGGGTCCGCTATCAGCTTAGTGCCTCAGCATTGTCACTAAAATAAATTCGGTTTAATAACGATTTGCACTTTACCCGATAAAATACAAAATAAAAAGTCGCTCGTTTGATTTGAAAGAGAGTCGAAAAGAAAGCACAACTCTTACAAAGATGCATCACATGTTATCTCCCTTTGTAATATAATTTGCTTTTCTGATAGGAAATATGTACAGAGATATCACAAAAAGACAAAGTTGTTATACAATGACAGTAAGGACATTGTCGCAGACGACAGCAAGTTTTTGACGATACTTCGGGATTTTTTCTTACGGAAACAGCCGAGCGAGCTCAAAATGTCCCTACCTTTGTTGCTCTATACGCCTGTTCAGCCGTACACTCCGCCTTGCTAGTTGGGTTACTAAGGGCAAATATGATTGGATGATCGTTGAATGACGCCATATCCGTCAAAATGGTTTCCGTGAAGGCCCCTGGAATCGCTGCTGCACCTGTTTAATAAAATGGCAAAAGAAAAACAAATAAATGACGGATCGCTGGCTACGCCAACTGTCTCCAACAGGAAGTTAAACTCGGATATTTATACATTATATTATAAATATTCGGAAAACTTCGTCCTTTTTATTGATGTTTTCAAAAAAACCGTAAATAGTCTTTAAATTCCATCAAATTGAAACTATCGTCTGCCACGTTTTGACCAGTCTAAACTGTTCTCATCTCGTAATGGGTAAACGGCGGTTTTTTTGTCGGGTTTTTTTTTTTTTCTTTCATTTTGGTTGGTATTTTTGTTTGTTTTGTTTGTGTTTTTTTTTACAAGTGCATTGCTCGATTGGCTACCTAAACGTCAGAACTATAGCTTGATAAGAAATCCTTTACATAGATGTCGACTAATGTCGGAGTTCAAAGCTCACTTCCGGACCAAATTAATGATAACTGGTTTATAGGATTTTTAATTGATTTATTTATTGTATTAGCTTTATATCAGTTTCTATGTTGTTAGCGCTCTTTCCCATTCTTAGGAAATCACAATTATATCCTACTTATATGTATTTTAGTAATTGCTTAATTTCAAGAATAAACCTGGCCTTTTAAAAGTGGCGTACCTTTTGAGACATTTGCGCTAAATATCCTGTGCGGATTCAGTTAAACCCCACCTCTTTGAAGTAATCAAGAAAGCTTAAGTTAACAGACAGCATTTTGAGGTCTTCTCAGAGTCTAATGATTGCAAACTGCCACAGGAGGCTTAATTAGTAAATACATTAAAGGCCTACGCAATAAAAAATAGTTCTTATGTACTTCAGGAATATTGCACACATAAATGTATGGTTATATGAATGAATTCTATTCAAATTGTGGAGAACTCCTTCAAAAAAGGCATGCTGTTTAACCTATTCCCACTTAATCCCACTTTTTAAGCATCTCAAGAAAAATATTTAGAAGACATCGTGGACAAATATAGAAGTTTGTTTGTAGCAAGCAATTTCTTCATTGCCCATAATGTTTTCTACCCTACAAGGCAAAGATTTTCTGAATTCCACAAACTTGAAATTGCCGTCTGCAACTTCTTTCAATTTGAACCAGTCTAAGATTTTGTCGTGTTGTAATGGGTTAATTCCTGGGTTACTTAAACCTCGTTTTATTATCATGATAGACTTTGACAAAGAAAACCATACTTTGATAGCTTACAGTACGTTCAGTACTTTGATATTTACGCTTCGTTATGAGCTGATAATTTGAGCATTATTATAGGTTGACAATTGACCAATTACGGTCCTCAGTCAAACAATAAGTTTACCAATGATTTCACTCATTGACACCGAACTCCAACATTGGCCGCAATTTATGTGAAGCATTTTGTCGGATTGACGACTTAAGCGTCTTAACTACGCTTAATCAACACCCAGTCATTCTGCATTTTGTAAAATTCTTCTGGCCATGAATTTTGAAAAAAAAACGCCGTTTAAAAATTGAAGCAAGACTTCTTGCTGGTGTAAGTGGGCGTGACCAGCGGAGTGATTGGGCGGGGGCCAGCGATTGGCTGATCTCGGCTGTCAATCAAAAAATCGATAAATCAACAAATCATAAATTCAGACCGGTGTTAGCCTGTTAACATTTGTCGTCATTTTTGTAAAGTGGTTTCGTTTGGTTTTGCTACTTAAACGTCGTAATTACAGATTATTCAAGTTGCTGTTGCGACCTATAGGTTGCCAAATATCAATTTTATGTTTTGTTACACGTTACTGATGAATGGCAAATGCGAATGACATCATGATTGTGTTAGATTGGTAAATTGAAGATTAAATGCTAACCTATAATTGCCGTTGGTTTAATCTGTTTCACAACATCTTCTAGTTTATCAATGGGTGCGTGGTTCTGAGCAAATGGTACTTTCTGTCCCGTCACTCCGCCAGCGGGCCGATCCTGTAATTACATTTATTATATACCTATAATTTAATTTTTAGTTTCGTTTGTCAAAACATGCGTTTTGATTGGTCGAAAAAATTATTCATACCTCCATGAACCAAATTTTGAGCATGCAACCATTTTGTATGCTTCCGCACAAAATAGTTCCATACAAAAAGTATCAAAATTTGTAAAGTTTTTGCTCTTTTCGCTCGATGCTATCAAATCATAAGTATTAATAAAGTGTGATTAGTTTTTTCGGTTACCTCCATGAAAACAAAAAATATTCTCTTCATCTCTTTTAATATAAATATTTCATACAAACAAAATCGGACAGGTCAGACAAAAAATCAGTATGTTGTGACAGTGCCAAATACGGTTCCATATGAGGTATTCAAATATGATGTAATTTCCATTTTGTATATGACGTCACAATGCAAATAAACGTCATTAGAATGGTTAGGGAGAAGGGAAATACTTGTAGAAATACAAATTTTTAGATAGTTTAATCAAATTTATTAAATAAGAAAAAATGGTATATTATAATAAATGGAATATTACGTTACAATTGCGATAAAGCATCTCGTATTTACTTCTCGCTGTGGGGGAAAAAATTGTATTACTCTCAACCATCGGTCTCGTGAAATATCAAAATTTTCCTCCGCAACGAAAAGCAAATACAAGATGTTGTATCTCTATCGTAATATGATATTCCCTATGTATTTCAAAACGTTGACATCACGTTCACAGTAGTGACTTATCTAATTGCCATTGATCTTATATTCTCGTATCATATTCATAAGTTTACCAAGAGGTGGGTGAGCAATTGCTATTCTCTGTCTCTGCGAGGTAAAGCGTCGGCATCGCGAACAAAAGGTCGTGAGTTCGATTCCTTCAACACATTTTGCGCGCGTAGTAGTGTAATCTCTATGAAGCATAATTGAGTGGGATTAATCTAAGTTGCAAAAGCTTAAATATAAAATAAATACATTAGTAAAACACTATCACATAAGCATTGAAATTTTACAAAGTGGCCTGTATAGGCCCTGGCTCTCAGATTTCTTGGATTAGGGTACATGTACTTAGTGTCTAGGCTCCCCGCCCAATGAATGATGCTCTAAGTTTTTTTTCTTTCAAACAACATTTACTGAGAGAGGGAGATATAGAGAGAGACAAACAGAGAAAGAGGGACAGAGAGAGACAGAGAGAGGTAGTGACAAACGGAGAAAGTAATAGATACAGAGAGAGGGACAGAGAGAGACACAGAGATCGAAAGAGAGAGACACAGAGATCGAAAGAGAGAGAGAGAGACATACATAGTGACATAGACAGAGAGAGACAGAAAGAAAGACACAAAAAAAGAAGGAGAGAGAGACAGAGGGAAAGACAGAGAGAGACTGCCAATGTAGATAAGTATCAACCAGAGTCAGTCATACAAAAAAGCAACAGAGACACAGGGAGTCTGTCAACATGAAAAAGTATCAGCTGATATATACATGAATGTGCGGTTTTATCTTGATCTACAGCAAATGATCTTTTTAGTGATTTTTCCTATTTAAGAGATGAAGAGAATATTTTTTGTTTTCATGGAGGTATGAACCGAAAAACCTAATCACACTGTATGAATACGTGAAGCGGATTCATACATTGTGTGATTAGGTTTTTCGGCTAATTTAATAGCATCGAGCGAAAAATGCAACAACTTAACAAATTTTGATACCTTTTTGTAGTGAACTATTTTGTGCGGAAGCATTCAAACTGGCTGCGTTCTCAAAATTTTGTTCATGGAGGTATGAATTAAATTTTTCGACCAATCAGATCGCTGGTTTTTGATAGACAAAACTACCAATTAAATTATTCAAGTTTTAAAACTATTTACTGAGTCCTTTCAAGTATTTGGAACCCGTCAAAAAGTGACCGTCCGGATCTCTGCTCAACAAATATTTCAAAAAGAAATTGGATCCAGGAGAGGTTGTTCAGGAACAAAAAAGTATTTTGATTTTAAAATATACAGAGAGGTAAAATGACTACTCTTGATAAAAAAAGGTAAAAAGTTTAGACCTCGGTCAGCCTGTGCCTGTCATGGTCGAAACTTTTTGTATTTCTCAAAAATAATTAGTGTGAAAGTCGCATTTGAGCCTATGCGTGACATTTCCAACCATTTCGCATGTGCCTGACTCGCACATATTGAGCGCTCTGGACAGCCATTCGGGCCATTCGGGCCAAGTAGAATATTCGCTGATTGTTTAAAGAAGCTTTGGGTCAGTATCTATCTACAGAGCGAAGAGTGAAGACTCTGATCAGACTGTGCGGAGGCACAGTCTGATCTGAGTCTTTACTTGGCGCACATGTGTAATGGTTGGAAATGTCACGCATGCGCTCATTTATATTCATTCACAAACTACTGAATAGTACTGCACCTTCACAATAAGTCCTCTAGAATCCACCATCCATATTTTACTGTTGGCCTCTTGTTCTGTCGCACCTTGTTCTTTTAAAGCCATCATTAATAGCTTGGCAATGCCAATAGACGCCTGTTACAAATAAGAAAAAAATAAAATACTTTTCTCAGATAGTTGCTGCGAAACAAAAACATTTACAATTAAAAACGATTTGGTCTATAAGCAAACTGAATATGAAAGATATTATGAAAAGCATTAGCGCCTAACAAAATATGACTAAAAACTTACCCAACTCATAACAAAACATGATTTTGGTGTGTTGTTAGAATATACGAGGTTTCAGTAAAGTAAATTTGGCAAATGTGTTATCCAGTCGTAGATGTGCTAAATACGGTAAATCTGGGTAAAGTGGTAAACAGTCGTAAAATGTTGTAAATATGGTAAATCTTGGTAAAGTGGTAAACAGTCGTAAAATGTTGTAAATATGGTAAATCTGGGTAAAGTGGTAACCAGACGTAAAATGTTGTAAATATGGTAATTCTGGGTAAAGTGGTAACCAGTCGTAAAATGATGTAAATAGGGTTAATCTGGGAAAAGTGGTAACCAGTCGTAAATGTGTAAAATATGGTAAATCTGGGTAAAATGCTAACCAGTCAAAAATGTGATAAATATGGTAAATCTGGGTAAAATGCTAATCAGTCAAAAATGTGATAAATATGGTAAATCTTGGTAAAATGCTAACCAGTCGTAGATGTGGTAAATAAGGTAAATCTGGGAAAAGTGGAACCAGTCGCAAATGTGGTAAATATGGTAAATCTGGGTAAAATGGTAACCAGTCGTAAATGTGGTAAATATGGTAAATCTGGGAAAAGTGGAACCAGTCGCAAATGTGGTACATATGGTAAATCTGGGTAAAATGGTAACCAGTCGTAAGTGTGGTAAATATTGTTAATCTTGGAAAAGTGGTAACCAGTTCTTAAATGGGATAAATCTTCCAAATATGGTTAATCTGGGAAAAGTGGTTACCAGTCTTAAATGGGTTAAGTATTACAAATTTGGTAAATCTGGGAAAAGTGGTAAGCACTCGTATTTGTGGTAATTATGTAATTTGTGTAAATATCCCAAATTTGGTAAGTCGTTAATGTGATAAACCGTCTTTCGCTACCCAAACACTTTCAAAGATGTCGTCAATACCTTTTATTGACAATATCGGCAGGTAATATTGGTTATATTGAAGATTGTCAATATATTGACTCAATATTATTGTCAATAAGATCGAAGGTGTATGGGCCAATCAAGAAGGGTTTCGTTTTTGTTTTTTTTGTAACTGATCATTTTTTTATACTTTTATTTAAGATAAAGAAAAAAAAACATTCTTACCTCGCCTGCACCTTGAAATACAAATTTATTGTCCCGTAGTGATTTACCGGTTATCTTCAAACTCGCTAACAGACCGGCAACGGCAACGGCGGCCGTACCTTGCAGAAATGAAACATGGTGAAAATTAATTATTTCAAATAATTAAATAATTTAACACACAAACCCCGATTTGGCCCATAAAAATAGCTCTGTAAAGCATTGTAAACAAAGGAGAAAGTTTTTTTGTTTTTCTATTTTTTTTCCAAGCGAATTCTCCCATTCTGCAATGTTTTGTACATATATGGCACGTATTTTTTGCTGCGTGCGTAGATGACAGGTAGATTATCTACTACCCGATCGAGAAGTCCCGAGCTCGATTCCCGGGAACCGCTGTCGATCTTGGTTCTGTCATTGGCCCACCCAATCGGCGCTAGTACTAGTGGAAGAATCGAGAGGGATCAATCTAAGTTAGAAGCACTTGTTTCCAAATCGATGTAAAATAAATTCATTCAAACATTGTTGTTTTTTTAATATAAACACATTTCGAAACGTCGTCTGCAGCATCTTTCAAGTCTTAAAATTCGTCGTTTGGAAATGATGTCAAACTGTGGATAATTGTCGCATTGACACAAAATAGCGAATTGGGTTTCTTGTGAAAGGCCCGTTTTGCGGAACTATTCTTGTGCAAGGCCCGTTTTGCGAAACTATTCTTGTGCAAGGCCCGTTTTGCGAAACTAATTCTAACATAATATCCGTAAGTACATATATTCAATACGTACTTCGCTAGAGTTATTCCTTTATCATCAACCCTTTCCCGTTTTTCGAAATTTTAGACTGGTCCAATTTGAAAGATGTTGCAGACGAAAATGAAAATTGGATGCAATTTGAAATGAAACCATTCTATTTGGTACAAAATATTGTAGGAAAAAGAAGAAAACGCTTGTTTCAAGCAACTTCTTCTTTTTCCACAATGTTTTCTGAAGTATAAAATCAAAGCTACGTAAAATCCAGGATCTGTACAGGAAAAGGTTAACTCATTATCAGACGACAACAAAAATATACTGGACCAAAATGATAGAAACCAGTCAACAATTTCAAGTATTGAGGTTTTGAAACATTCCTGGCTTTCTTGGTATGTACAAAAATTAAGATTGATTGATTGAATTGGGTTTAACGCCACCTATTACAGTATTTCAGTCATAGGGCGGCGGCTGGAGCACCTAACAATGGATTCCTGGTATTTCTCACACCAGTACTACCACTACATCCTTCCTAGCCTCCAGCTGCTATCCTACTTAGGTTTGCGATTATCCACTAATTGGTGAGAGACAAATGTCGGAAAGGAAATGTGCCGCCGCCGGGGATCGAACTCATGACATCCAATGGTTGAAGAATGGGAGTCTGATGCGCTACCGTCTGCGCTATGACGACGGCACAAAAATAAGAAATTCCTTGTACCTAGCATTTTTCCAGGTTGTTTTTCGGCGATGGGAGTGTCGTAAAAAGGTTAAATAGTTTTAAATTGAGATAATTAAAGAACTGCAAGCTTTTCAACATTCTATCAGTAACGTAGAAGAGAAATTAATCTTACCTTGAATATCATCATTAAAACAACAAAACAGGCTCCGATATTTTTCTAAAAGTCTAAAAGCGTTATGGTTCCCAAAATCCTCAAATTGCACCAGGCAGTTACCACCGTATCTAAAAAGAACAAAGTATCGTAAGTTAACGTTCAGTTTAACCTATTACCACATGGCAAAATTTTAGACTGGTCCAAACTGAAAGAGTTGCAGACGACAATTTAATGCTTATGAAATTCTAGATTTTTTTCAACTTTCTGGACAGAAAACATTGTGTAAAATGAAGAAATTGCTTGTTACACAAAAACAAATGAGTTGAAACCTAAATTAAAGGGTATTGCATTTGTTTTTTTGGTTTTTTAGATTTTCTTTTATTAAAGCCCAAGCAATACATAATTAGACCCATTCCAACACAATGACGCTTTTAGTCACCCCATAAGAAAAAAATTTGGAAAACATTGTGTAAAATAAAGAACTTACTTGCAACAAGTGACGTCTTCATTTTACAATATCTTCTACTCAGAAAGTTGAAAAATCATTAATTTCATCAAATATAAATTGTCGTCTGCAACTCCTTCCAATTTTGATCAGTCTAAAATTTTGCCGTCTGGTAATTGTTAATTATAAATAATTCGATGATGATATCTGTGTGGTATGTTACTTTTCAGTTTTACATTCAGGTTTTTTTTTACTACATTCATATAATGTGTTTGGCCTCAACACATAATGTCTTTGCGGGATTCCGGTATAGATCACGTGATATTTCCATGCTTTCAATTACAAAAATGAACCTTTTGATGTATTTTGATTTAATACTGTTGATGAAACGTGAACTATGAATATTCTGCAACCTGTTATCTTTATAATTCGTTTGTTTGACGGTTAAAGGGTTATTATTGTTTTCAAATGTTGTTTGTTGTGGTTGTTGTTGTTGTTGTTTGTGTTTATGTATGTTTGTTATTAATGTGGGGAAAAGATATTCAACTGTATTCCGTCTTCTTAGACAAAATTGAACGGTCTCTCTAGGACAGTGACAGAATACATATAAATTCCATAAAATCGCATGATTTTCCTTATTTTTGTAAACAAATGCAAGGCAAATTTGCCATAAAACCTATGGTAAGTTTGTCTTTATATTTTTTTTATTTATTTATTTAGCCTAAACATAGGAGCAAAATACAGCTAAGTTGCATTCAGTGTCACATATTATCCATTATCAAATAAATTAATTTTTAGTTTCGTCTATCAAAAACGTGCGTTCTGATAAAAAAAATTATTCATAACTCCATGAACCAGATTTTGAGCACGCAGCGATTTTGTATGCTTCCATACAAAATAGTCCTATACAAAAAGGTACCAAAATTTGTAAAGTTCTGATTTTTTCGCTCGGTGCTATTAGATTAAAAGAAATGAAGAGAATATTTTTTTGTTTTCATGCAGGTTTGAACAGAAAAACCTAATCACACAATGTATGAATCCGCTTCGCGTATTCATACAGTGTGATTAGGTTTTCGCGTATTCATACATAATGTGATTAGGTTTTTCGGTTCATACCTCCATGAAAACAAAAATATTCTCTTCATCTCTTAAATAAAGTATCGTAACTACATCTTAAATAGTGCTGCAGTTGCGAGGTTTTTGTCATTCATTGACAATATCAAAAGCGTTATTATCAAATTCGTAAAAAGTGATGAATGACCAACTAATTCACGATAATGTATGGCGTAATTACACTCAATATCTCGGACGTTGTTTATTACATTCGTTTATCAATGGCCGCAAGAGTGATCCGTCAATTTTTCATTTTAATCATTCATTTATCATTCATTTATTGGTTGAAAGCAGGACTTACCGTCTATTTCCTTAAAACGAATTTGAAAAATATATTAAGCAAATTTATATTTTGGACCCCGATTTACTCCGAACTGCTCTTATCTACAGCCCACATGGACAAACAGCTTTAACCCTTTTCTATTTTTCAAAATTTTAGGCCTGTCCAAAATCAAAGGTTTTCCTGGCGAAAATTGAAAGTTGACTAAACTTGGAAAATAATCATTCAGTAGGGTAGAAAATATTATCGAAAAAGAAGCTAATGCTGTTAAAAGCAATTGCCTCTTTTTCGACAAGGCTTTCTAAATTATAAAATCACAGGGACGTAAAAACCAGTGATTTCTGCGAACGTTTTATGTGTCTCTTCTGAAATGATAAATCTAAACTTAAATTTACATGTACCTAGTTACCAACCTTCAAATCAGCATACCTTTTTACAACAGCATGCATGAACTCTTCAATCAGCTGATCATAGGAAGGACCTCTTTCTCTTTTCTGTTTTAGACCAATATACAAGGGGTCTTTCATAAGCGCCTGGAAGTATGTAAACACTTATTTGTTGGAGAAATAGGAGACGAGTTTCATTTTATTTTTGATTCCTTTATTTTGATTTTCTTACACAACGAACACACGGATTACATGTTATTTTCAATAAGATAACGTATGTTCCGGACAATGAAAATACAAACAAATTAAATATGCTATCGAATCTTTCAACCGTCATTAGGTAGGCGACCATAACCTCGTAACTACTCATTAATTGAGCCGGAGTTGCGTGGTTTTGGTCGCTTACCGATGATACGAGCTCAGAAAACTCTGCTTTTAATTAGGAAAAATATAAAACACTGTATTTAAAAGGTTCAATACGTTATACATCAACGAAAATTTGATTTGATGACAAAAGGCGAGAGAAAAAAAGCCGGGGTGTTTCTTTTTTTTTTTTTTCTTCTTCTTTTTAAAGGTCTTTTTTCTTTTTTTTTTTTTTTTTTTTTTTTTTTTGTTATATTGCTAAATGATTTAATTTTTAGTTTAGTCTGTCAAAAAACGGGCGTTCTGATTGACCGAAAAAACAACTATTCATAACTCCGTGAACAAAATTTTGAGCACGCAGCTATTCTCTATGCTTCCTCACAAAATTAGTTCCATAAAATATGTATCAAAATTTGTAAAGCTTTTGCTTTTTTCGCTTGATGTATTGAAATTATAAGAAATGAATAGAATACTTTTTTTGTTTTTTTAGAGGTATGAAACGAAAACTAATCACAATGTATGAATACGCGATGTTCTATTCATCTTCTTATTGAAAAGTAAGCTGAACAATAAACGAACCGCTGGCCCCGCCCCAATGACCTGCGACAGAAAAAGATATTAAACGGCGAAACTTCGTAAAATCTTTTCTCAGTTGCGTATAACAAAAAAGTGAAATGGTTGATTGGCGACCTAAAGGTCTTAACTATAGCTTGTAGTTTCGACATTAACATCGCCAAACCAGCGAAAATTCTTAGCATAAATGTTAAGAGTCCAAAGTTAGCTTCCGGTATAATTGGAAAATTTGATTGGTCAATTCACTTTTGAATTGATAGCTGTGATTCGTCGTTTGATTGTGACGTCGGTTGAACACAAGACTTCACAAGGTTTTATACGATGTATAGACACATAAGAAATATCTTGAGTCCACCGTCAATTTTTCAAAAAATACTTTACCTCATTGTCTGTTCCGACGTCCAGCGTGATCGGTAAACAATGATGGGGCTGCACCCCGGCTAGGGCTGTATACAAGGACAACTTCCCGACCGGTATCCCCATACCGTAAGCCCCGAGATCTCCAAGTCCGAGGATTCTTTCGCCGTCTGTCACAACTATAACCTAAAACATAAATGGAAACAGTGATGGGCCTGGATCCCGGCTTGGGTTATACACAGAGATAATTAACGTTCTGGTATCCCGTACCGTAAGCCCGCAGATTTTCGAGCCCGAGGATTCCCTCTCCGTCTGTAACAAATATAGCCAACGCAATAATTTGTACAGAAAATTATTGGGCTGTACTCCGGCTATGGCGATATACAAAGACATGTTCCTACTGGTTTCCATTTCATAGGCTCTCAGATCTCCAAGCCCAAGGATTCGACCCCAGTTTGTAATATAATCAACAACACTGGTCGAGTTCTATTCGTCTTTTCATGGTATTCGAATGAACAATTATTTAGTTAACTTTCAGCGGTATATTTTTTCCGTTTCATTCCTCATCCTGTTGTGCATGGTAGATTCATGGTTAGTACAGGAAGGTGTATTTAAAGAAATCTTAGTCATTTAGATTCACTCCCCACTACAGTATAAATTGCGAAGAGTTATTTTAACTTTAATCAAGTGGATTTTTACACTAATATCAGAGATATTCCCAACATGGCGTTGTTTTACGCAGACGACGTAAAGGCTCGCAATCGGTTATTTTTCGGAAACAGCCACACGTGCTCCGATTGAAAGGCTATAGCTATACCTCGGATTTCACCGAAGAAACATGGACACCACATTTTTTGTTGTTGTTGTTGTTGTTGTTAGAGTAGACCAAGCTTTTGGCAATCTCAGAATATGCCTAGAATTCGGGGTTCCTGTGTGGCTCGGCGGTTAGGGCGGTAGACTCGTAATTTGAGAGAAGTCGGGGTTGTGTGTTCTAATTTCGACCATGCGTCGTAACGAACGCTTGATTAATGTGGTTACCCACCAACGATTTGCTAGGTGATTCACGTCAAAAACATCGTATGAAAACGATTTTACTTACTAATTAATTGCAGATTTCTTTATCCACTTTGTACCATCCCTGCATTTTTAAATACCCTAAAGAAAAGAGTTTTAGAAAACACTGTGGACGATGAAGAAATCGCTTGTTACAAGCAATTTCTTCATTACTCACATTTTCTCATTCCTACAGAACAGAGATATTTAAAAGTCCATCAATCTAAAATTCTCATCTGCATTCTTTTGAATTTGAACCAGTCTAAACTAGTTTCTCAGGTAAAGGGAAAATGATGTTAAAGAGTAATTCCTACCTTGACGTCATCAATCGGCCAATTACATAGAATGTCGTACACATGTCCTAAATCATGTATCGTGATGTAGAGACCCCTGTAATTGAACAAAGTACGTTCTACTTTAAAAATTACAAGAAAAATGGCGGAACTATTTCATAAATGAGGTATTCCAACAGGAGTAAAACTTTAAAACTTCAAACTAAAGTGAGACATAGTCCGATAATCGCAGTAGTCATCCTTTTTATAAAATAAAACATTAGTTATGTCTATCAAAAACGAGGGTTCTGACTAGCTGGAAAAAAATCATACCTCCTTGAACAAATTTTGAGCATGCAGCTCTTTTGTATGCTTGTGCACAAAAAAATTCTATTAAAATGTATCAACATTTGTAAAAATTTGGCTGTTTTTTCGCATGATGTCATTCAATTATAATAAATGAAGAGAATATGTTTGTTGTTTCCATAGAGCTATGAAAATTAAACAATAGGGCCAGTGGCCCTGGCGCTCACCTCAGATAAGACTCTTATTTCTCAAGGCCTAATACTAACTGGGTCTAGAGAAGGCCTCCTTTAAAATCTAACTAAATCAACTCATGTTGCCATAGCAACCAATGCTTTCAACGGATTTCAAATCGTTTAGTAATTATAAAAAGGGGACAACCTAACGGACATTTCTGCAACATCTGCTTGGAATAAGTCCACAAAGTTTTAGAAGAGTTGCCTTCTGTATTTCTATGTAGGCCCTGAATTTTTTCAATTTTGAAAGAGGTCAATGTACTGATACTTCGTGCAAAATATCAAGATTCTATAACTAGGTGATATTTTGAAGGTGTGTGTGTGTGTGTGTGTGTGTGTGTGGGGGGGGGGGGGGGTGGGTGTGTGGGTGTGTGGGTGTGTGGGTGTGTATGGCAATCAATTAGAGGACCCAGGCTTGAACGCACTCCAACGATTAGAGGACTGCGGTACAATTGGAGGACTTGCACACGGGTCCTCAAAATGTTTTCATTGTATTCAACTGATTTTGATATACTATTATAGAAAATTGAAAAATAATCGAGTCCTCATTTAAACGTTAAAAAGTAGTCTGGACGCACAGAACATGCACACTTTGCTTTTGTCACGTGACTTGAGAGTGTGCTTGACGACTGGCACAGGTCCTCACATACATATATTTTGTTTTTCCCATGGCTGTATGCACAGGTCCTCACAAACTTGGGAGTGTAACACGAATGAACATACATATATTTTGTTTTTCTCTTGACTGTATGCATAGGTTCACACAAACTCTTTTCTGTTACAGTAAATGTCCTCACAAATATTTCGTCAAGCCTCAATAGCTCAGTCAGTAGTCAGGCTGGCAATTTAAGGGATCTCAATATGGCACTGGCTCGAAACCTGGCTCAGCCAACTTACTTTCCGAAAAGTCAATGTGACCTGATTCATTCTTTTTCACCAATGGACAAAGTTTATGTGATAAAGCAGTCAGTGGCTTGGAAAGAAAGCTATGTGTGGTACTGGTGGATAGGTGCACTGACTGCCATGATTTGACTGAAACAACGTTTTTTCCAAGTGCACCTATCCATGCTGCCATGGTATTTCTTCACCGGTACCGCAAGTAACGTTTATTTACTTCCAAAATTAGAATTACTTTTTCAAACAAAGTCCATTGGTGAAAGACGAATGATTCGGGTCACAGACTTTCATCGAACGTCGAAAAGAAAGATAGCCGAGTTGGAATTCGAACCAGTGGCAAACTGGGACCACTTGCTTGTAAATTGCTGCTTATAAGTCGCTACCCACTGAGCTATTGAAACTGCATAATGCGTGAAATGACGCCTTGAACAAATTGAAACACTTTAAAAGACGGCAGGAGGTTGCGGGTTGGATCCCTGGCCAAACATATCGGTGACAATATAGCATTGATAGTAATTGACTAGTTTTCTAAACTATACCGTAGCAGATCATAACCATTCATTGGTGTGTCTTATTCTTGTTTCACTTTTAAAAAAAGTTAGGTTTCAAAAAGGCCGTCTCTTGCATACAGATCAAACTAAGGACCCAGGCTTGAACGCACACCAAGAATTAGAGGCTGCGGTACAATTAGAGGACATGCACACTTTGAGATTGTCCTAACGTGACGCCACTGTATACTTTATAAAGTGGATTATGGCGTACCAAATGGGTCAAAAGTCTATTTAGACCGTGAACGCATAAAATATACGCGTCCACGCGTAAATTTTATGCGTCGGCGCATATATTTACACGTCGACGCATAAAATTTACGCTTTAAAAACGGCATGAGGTTGCGGGTTGGATCCCTGGCCAAGCATATCGGTGACAATATAGCATTGATAGTAATTGACTAGTTTTCTAAACTATACCGTAGCAGATCATAACCATTCATTGGTGTGTCTTTTTCTTGTTTCACTTTTAAAAAAAGTTAGGTTTCAAAAAAGCCGTCTCTTGCATACAGATCAAACTAAGGACCCAGGCTTGAACGCACACCAACCATTAGAGGACTGCGGTACAATTAGAGGACATGCACACGTTGAGATTGTCCTAACGTGACGCCACTGTATACTTTATAAAGTGGATTATGGCGTACCAAATGGGTCAAAAGTCTATTTAGACCGTGAACGCATAAAATATACGCGTCCACGCGTAAATTTTATGCGTCGGCGCATATATTTACACGTCGACGCATAAAATTTACGCTTTAAAAACGGCATGAGGTTGCGGGTTGGATCCCTGGCCAAGCATATCGGTGACAATAAAGCATTGATAGTAATTGACTAGTTTTCTAAACTATACCGTAGCAGATCATAACCATTCATTGGTGTGTCTTATTCTTGTTTCACTTTTAAAAAAAGTTAGGTTTCAAAAAAGCCGTCTCTTGCATACAGATCAAACTAAGGACCCAGGCTTGAACGCACACCAACCATTAGAGGACTGCGGTACAATTAAAGGACTTGCACACGTTGAGATTGCCCTAACGTGACGCCACTGTATACTTGATAGAGTGGATAAAGGCGCACCAAATGGGTCAAAAGTCTATTTAGACCGTGAACGCATAAAATATACGCGTCCACGCGTAAATTTTATGCGTCGACGCATATATTTATACGTCGACGCATAAAATTTACGCTTCAAAAGACGGCAGGAGGTTGCGGGTTGGATCCCTGGCCAAACATATCGGTGACAATATAGCATTGATAGTAATTGATAGTTTTTTAAACTATACCGTAGCAGATCATTAAACCATTCATTGGTGTGTCTTATTCTTGTTTCACTTTTAAAAAAAGTTAGGTTTCAAAAAAGCCGTCTCTTGCATACAGATCAAACTAAGGACCCAGGCTTGAACGCACATCAACCATTAGAGGACTGCGGTACAATGAGAGGACTTGCACACGTTGAGATTGTCCTAACGTGACGCCACTGTTTACTTTATAAAGTGGATTATGGCGCACCAAATGGGTCGAAAGTCTATTTAGACCGTGAACGCATAAAATATACGCGTCCACGCGTAAATTTTATGCGTCGACGCATATATTCATACGTCGACGCATGAAATTTACGCTTTAAAAGACGGCAGGAGGTTGCGGGTTGGATCCCTGGCCAAACATATCGGTGACAATATAGCATTGATAGTAATTGACTAGTTTTCTAAACTATATCGTAGCAGATCATAACCATTCATTGGTGTGTCTTATTCTTGTTTCACTTTTAAAAAAAGTGAGGTTTCAAAAAAGCCGTCTCTTGCATACAGATCAAACTAAGGACCCAGGCTTGAACGCACACCAACCATAAGAGGACTGCGGTACAATTAGAGGACTTGCACACGTTGAGATTGTCCTAACGTGACGCCACTGTATACTTGATAAAGTGGATTATGGCACACCAAATGGGTCAAAAGTCTATTTAGACCGTGAACGCATAAAATATACGCGTCCACGCGTAAATTTTATGCGTCGACGCATATATTTATACGTCGACGCATAAAATTTACGCTTTAAAAGACGGCAGGAGGTTGCGGGTTGGATCCCTGGCCAAACATATCGGTGACAATATAGCATTGATAGTAATTGATAGTTTTTTAAACTATACCGTAGCAGATCATTAAACCATTCATTGGTGTGTCTTATTCTTGTTTCACTTTTAAAAAAAGTTAGGTTTCAAAAAAGCCGTCTCTTGCATACAGATCAAACTAAGGACCCAGGCTTGAACGCACATCAACCATTAGAGGACTGCGGTACAATGAGAGGACTTGCACACGTTGAGATTGTCCTAACGTGACGCCACTGTTTACTTTATAAAGTGGATTATGGCGCACCAAATGGGTCGAAAGTCTATTTAGACCGTGAACGCATAAAATATACGCGTCCACGCGTAAATTTTATGCGTCGACGCATATATTCATACGTCGACGCATGAAATTTACGCTTTAAAAGACGGCAGGAGGTTGCGGGTTGGATCCCTGGCCAAACATATCGGTGACAATATAGCATTGATAGTAATTGACTAGTTTTCTAAACTATATCGTAGCAGATCATAACCATTCATTGGTGTGTCTTATTCTTGTTGCACTTTTAAAAAAAGTGAGGTTTCAAAAAAGCCGTCTCTTGCATACAGATCAAACTAAGGACCCAGGCTTGAACGCACACCAACCATTAGAGGACTGCGGTACAATGAGAGGACTTGCACACGTTGAGATTGTCCTAACGTGACGCCACTGTATACTTGATAAAGTGGATTATGGCGTACCAAATGGGTCAAAAGTCTATTTAGACCGTGAACGCATAAAATATACGTGTCAACGCTTAAATTTTATGCGTCGACGCATATATTTACACGTCGACGCATAAAATTTACGCTTTAAAAGACGGCAGGAGTTTGCGGGTTGGATCCCTGGCCAAACATATCGGTGACAATATAGCATTGATAGTAATTGATAGTTTTCTAAACTATACCGTAGCAGTTCATAACCATTCATTTGTGTGTCTTATTCTTGTTTCACTTTTAAAAAAAAGTTAGGGTTCAAAAAGGCCGTCTCTTGCATACAGATCAAACTAAGGACCCAGGCTTGAACGCACACCAACCATTAGAGGACTGCGGTACAATTAGAGGACATGCACACGTTGAGATTGTCCTAACGTGACGCCACTGTATACTTGATAAAGTGGATTATGGCGCACCAAATGGGTCAAAAGTCTATTTAGACCGTGAACGCATAAAATATACGCGTCCACGCGTAAATTTATGCGTCGACGCATATATTTACACGTCGACGCATGAAATTTACGCTTTAAAAGACGGCAGGAGGTTGCGGGTTGGATCCCTGGCCAAACATATCGGTGACAATATTGCATTGATAGTAATTGACTAGTTTTCTAAACTATACCGTAGCAGATCATAACCATTCATTGGTGTGTCTTTTTCTTGTTTCACTTTTAAAAAAAGTTAGGTTTCAAAAAAGCCGTCTCTTGCATACAGATCAAACTAAGGACCCAGGCTTGAATGCACACCAACCATTAGAGGACTGCGGTAAAATTAGAGGACTTGCACACGTTGAGATTGTCCTAACATGACGCCACTGTATACTTGATAAAGTGGATTATGGCGTACCAAATGGGTCAAAAGTCTATTTAGACCGTGAACGCATAAAATATACGCGTCCATGCGTAAATTTTATGCGTCGACGCATATATTTACACGTCGTCGCATAAAATTTACGCGAGCAGTTGAAAATTCATGTGTCGACGCGAAATTTTCAACTGCTCGCGTAAATACACGCGTCGACGCGTTTTTTATCTGTGAACCCATCAGCTCCTTTGTTTCATCAATCAATTTTATGGTATAAAGGGAAAGGTTTCTAACCACCTCTCCCATTTGCCAGCATCGGTTTCAGATTTTTTACTCCTGCTCGCGTAGACGCATATTTTTTCAACTGCTCGCGTAAATTTTATACGTCGACGCGCATATTTACGCGTGGACGCATAAAAATTTACGCTAGCAGTTTAAAATATATGCGTCGACGCGTATATTTTATGCGTGCACGCTCTAGGCCTATATAGACTTTTGACCCATTTAGTACGTCATAGTGGATTCCTAATAATTTTTGGTGGGTTTTCTTTTCAATCCTTGAGAGAAAAGAGGAAAACAGTCGGTGTTATTGAAAAACCTCGTAACTCCAGCTTAATTATATAGCTGGAGTTACGAGGTATCTTGCTATAACATCAATGCAATGCCGTTTCCATTTTGGGGTTTTAAGCAAACATTCTTCAGGGACGTCAAAACCGGTCTTGTTTGGGGGGTGTTATTTTAGCATGAGAATTATTAATGATACAAACGAAATCGCGGATATTATATCAATTATTTAGGGTAAAAACAATAAAATAAGATAAAAGTCCCCAAATCCGTGAGAATTTATAAGGCGTATCTTTTTTTTTATTGGACACAAATATAAATTTATAACCTATACACGGTGGGGATTGTGCATGCTGAGATGGATAACGAATACGGAGAAAAATAATCTCGAATCTTGTCAAATATTTTGCAATAACTCCTTAATTTCTTTGTCGACTTTCAAAAGGTCTGTTGCATGTACCCCGCCTTGAAAATCCCTTTCCTCGGATACATGGATTATTTGTGGTATCCTTTTAATTTTTCAAAAAATTGATCCCAAATGACCAGAAAACGGAATGATAACGACTACGGCAAAAAAAGCCACGCTTCAGGTAGGAAATTGTGCAATAATTTTCTTATTACTGTGTCAATTTTCAAGCGGTTTGTTGCATGTACCCCGCCTTACTGAGCGCTTTCCTCAGGTGTATTACTTATTTGAAAACTCCCCATATTTTTCTCAAAAATGGATCCCAACTGACCTGAAAAACGACCAGATTTTTGGTCGTTTTTCTGGTCGGTTGGGATCACTTTTCGCAAAAAGTACAAAAGGGTTTCGTGTAAAGCATACATCGGGGGAAAGAGCTCAGTAAGGCGGGGTACAAGCAACAAACCGTTTTTTTAATTGGCGCAGAAATAAGGAAGTTATTGCAAAATGTCTTAGCTGAAGCGAGGCAAATTTGTCCGTAGATTTACCCATCCCAGCATGCACAATCCCCACCGTGCTATAGCAAATGGCGGTAGGCTATTTAGTCGTAAAATATACTGAGAGGCAAAAGAAAGTATACAACTTTTGTCTTTATATATCTCTCTTAATTTTCATCATATCGACTCAAAATTTTGCATTTTTTATTTCTACCCCAAAACCAATATTAGTTATGATGAATTTCACCTGAAATTGCTTTGACTACCCATACTCCTGCTACATGCCGATTTAGCGAAGCAATAGATATTGCCATTATTCCCTATTTGGTGTCTTTAATCCTTATCATAACAAATCACAACGTTAAATGTTCTCTAACATTCTAACCCAATTCTCGGTGGCTGGTAGAAATTGACCAATATGCCACTTTTTTGCATTAAGACCCATTTTTCTATGACGCAGCATAATAATGAAAGAAACGCGGCTTTATATTCACTTAGTCAGGTGACTAGGAACATTCTACGCAAACTTTATCAAAATCCGTCAATGAATTTAGAAGGAGTTATGTCAGATAACCCGTTTGCATCAAGTCCCATTTTGCCATGACGCACCGTAATATGGAAAAGCACTAACAATGTACGGACTTTTTCTGTGACAATTCTGTCAAAATCCGTTCATAAATGTAGGGAATATGTCAACACATATGCTTGCATTAATTTAGCGATTAAATCCCCTTTTTCGATGACGCTGTATACTATGAAAAAACGTCGCACCGAAAGAAAAGATAGATGGACGGATAGGCTAAGAAGGTTACATCAATAGACGAATACCTTCGGTGGCGTTTAAAAATTGTACAAAATCTATTAATCGGTTCTCCGAAAACGTGAAAGAACTATGGTGTATACTTAATTTTGCCTCTCTGTATATATTGATTGTTTCAAAGTTGAAGGTTTAACCCATTACAAAACGACAGTTTTAGACTGGTCTAACCTCAAAGATGTTGCAGACGACAACTCTATTTGAATGTCATTTTACATTTATTGATAATTTGAGGAAGAAAATATTGTGGGAAATGAAGAAATTGCTTGTCATAAGCAAGTTCTTCATTTTCCACAATGTTTTCAAAAGTCTTTATTTTGTAGGGTTTCTAAGACGTCATTGTGTGGAAATGGGTAAGGGTGCTTCAAGAATAATTTTAAAGACTTTGATCACGATTTTGTTCCCAAACAAATATTGAGCAATATATCTTATACCCTCGATTTCCTGCAAAAAGCTAGCTCACAACTACACTGTACAACTTGTATAAAGAGACAAATAAATTATGAGCATGCATTGTAGAGAACATAAAAGTTTATCAGAACGAAATATGCCATTTCAAATTGAAAGAAGCGAATGTAAAAAGCTCAAAGGGGGAAACGTTTCGGTAAATAAATACGTAAACGCCCAAATCAAAAAGTGTCAATTTTCGAATTTTGCACAATAATTTTATGTGAACCTATACTGACGTCCAAAAGAAACGCCCCAGTCCTAATAAATGTCCGATTATTCAGTAAACCTGATTTGAAATTACAAAATAATTTCCATCTGTAAATTTGACTATCTGTTGTTGAAAAAATGATGATAAAGAAATAATCAAATTGTTACAGTTTAGAAAAACGGCACATTTAAACAGAGCGGTATCAGAATTTTTATTTTAAAATCTGTAGCACGTGGTTCAAACTTTACTTGCGACGACAAAAGATACCGTAAAACGGCTTATTTGGTGACCACAATTATTGAATACTAAACGCGATGTTGATTTCAACGTTTCAAACCTGAAACGCAAATGACGTCAACGTAAGACGGCTTCTTGTATAACAAGCGTTACGCGAGGTCTACCTGACTTTGGACGATTGGCAAATGTTTCTCTAACTCTAACTCGTCGAACAAGATGCCAGATTGTGCAATGAAAGACGTTAAAACGTCAGGCGGCTTGTTTTCACTTCCCCGTATTCGAAAATGGCTTATCTACGAGCTCTATTTTCCAAGCAGTGTGTCTATTTCAAACGTAAATGACAACAACAACAGTTACCAAAAAAATACTTATTTGACCACCACAGTAACAGACTACTCGACAGAAAATCGATCCCAACGTCACAAACCTGAAACGTGCATGACGTAAACGTGGAGAATTATCATGCTTTAGAGGCGTTAAATGGGGTCTACTTGAGCGTGACCGATCGATAGATGTTTGCGGAACTCTAACGCGTCGATCAAGACACCGAATCGAGAAACACAATATGTTAAACCATCTTGCGACTTGTTTGTGCATTCGTCGCATTAAAAAAATGCCATATTACGCGCTCCCTTTTCAGAATTTAGTCTTGGTATCCTTCAATTTGGATGTTTCATTAGAAAATCTTTAAAGTCGTGGTTGCCTATCCACTAACACATGCCACTGTGTAATATGACCCATTTCATCACGTGATAAACATACACGAAGCGCACGTAGAAAACGTGACCAGTCACCGGAAATGGACATATTGGCGAATAAAAACGCACATTTTTTTCATTTACCGTAATTGTCGGTCAAAATGATGATATACAGTATACATTTTACTAACATTGTTGCAGGCATAAGGAAAATAACGACAAATTTCATTGGGGCGTTTCTTTTGGACGTCACTTTATTTAAATAATGCCAATTCATCAATTTTAGTAGCGTACAATTTTATGATAACTTTTTGAATGTGATGAATGACGTTGCTTTTCTTTAAAAAAACCGCGTATCCACAGCTTGATTTAAGCTGTAGTTACCAGGTTTTATCCACATCTTGATTTAAGCTGTAGTTACCAGGTTTTCGAAGAAAAGCAACTATATTTTAGCCGGTTCAGTAAGCGGGGTAAATAGGACTTTACCGTTCAAACGTAAAAATTAAAGGGCTATATAAAGCCTCTCTTACAACCCGTCGTGCATCTTTTTAAATCGTACGTTTTAAAACACTGCAAAATCGCACGATTTATAAAGACGCACTACGGGTTGTAAGAGCGCCTCAAAGAATTGTCCGGTCAATTCTTTGCTGCGTGCAGTCTGTGTCGTGGTTGTGTCCACCAGAATCGTACGTTGCACGTGCGTGCATCGCACGACTAAACGTACGTTTTAGACGCAGACCGCACGCAGGAGTACGCACGACCGGTTGTAAGAGAGGCTTAAGTAAATTTACTACGCGTCATTTGAAAATGTTGGTCCCCTTTATTGCTTTCCATAACAGTTTTGGATAAAGTTTCCCTTACAGAGCATTGAGAGAAAGAACAAGCATATCGCTGCTTTTCAACAAAAAAACTCGTAACTGCAGCTTAAACCAGGTGCAATTACGAGGTTTTTGTTGAAAAGCGATGATGGTGGCGACTAGCAGTCTCATATCAACCCCACTCCACAGAAAGCTACTTGCCTCTATAAACTATGATTCACCGTGTCGTTTGCAACACCTTCGAATTTTGACCGGTCAAAACTTTTGTCGTCTGTGAAAGGGATTATTGGATGTTGCGGTTCAGACGTAAAATTAAAAGACTATCTAAGTAAAGTTTATGACCTACCATTCTAAAAGGATGGCTATGTATTGCATGGAGAAAAGGACATTTCGTAGGCCTAACTGTGTGAAATGGAAAAAAGTTATTCCACTTGTCCAAAACGAAAGAACTGCGTGTGAATAGGGTATAAAATATTAAAGGGACATAACATTTCAATTTCATATTTTAAAAGTATGTCTTGATGTAAGGATGTGTTATTCTAATGCGTAGAAATGCTATCATTTTTTTTTTTTTTTTTTTTTTTTTTTGAGGTTGTTATTTGTGAGAGAAAAATACGCCTTTAAAAATGAGACAGAAATGAAAAAAAATCCATGTAAATCTGAACTGTTGTCAACAACAACTTGTTTGATTTTAGCACAAAAATATGTATTTCTCGTAAACGGTTCAGTATTTTGGCTTGAAATTTTCGGAATTTTCATAAGAGAATTTGTTCTTTCAAATAAATATTAATCTAAAATTTATGTAAAAAAATATGAAATGTCACTTTAAGGGGAAATCATCCAAGTATACAGATCAAACTAAGGACCCAGACTTGAATGCACATCAACGAGTAGAGGACTGTGGTACAATTGGAGGACTTGCACACGGTTCCTGAAATATTTCTTTGTATTCAACTGATTTTGATATGCTAAGTCGAAAATTAACTCATTTGACCGAAATTCAAAATAAAGGAGCTGTTGCAAGCATCGTGGGAAAAAGCCATTGCTCGCGAGTTATAGCTTCTTTATCGTAAACAACAGATAATCCGCGGAAACCATATACAACATTCTTTCCAAGTGTACCCATCCATGCGATCATGGTATTTCTTCACCGGCACAACGTTCTTTCCAAGATACTCACTGTTGTTATCACTTAAACAAAGTCCATTTAAGACAAATGAACCGGATCACAGTGACTTTCAGCAAGCGTCAAAAAGAAAGTTGGCCGAGCCGGGATTCGAACCAGTTCCAAACCGAGACCACTTGCATGTAAATTGATACCCACTGAGCTATTGAGACTGCATAAGTACTGAAACTCAGATGCGATGCGAAATCGCTAATAAACCGAACCGAAAGCGGAAAAATCATAACTAAAAACCGCCTAAACATCACAATGTCATCTAAAAGAGCAGGAGACCGTAATTAGAGCAGGAGACCGTAATTAGCCTATGTAAACACTGTGAAAAAGGAAACCACAGCTGTAGCAGTTTCATTGGTGTGTCATATTCTTGTTTCACTTTTAAGAAAAGTAAGGTTTTAAAAAATCCGTGTCTTGCCCCAGATTTTAAACGTGTTTGTATATGGATCAAACAGAGGACCCAGGCTTGAACGCACACAAACGATTAGTTGACTGCGGTACAATTAGAGGACTTGCACACGGGTCCTCAAAATGTTTTCTCTGTCAAAAATTAAACCATTTGACCGAAATTCCAAATTAACAAGCTAGTTTCGTAGTACCTACATGTACTATAGGCATCAACTGTAATTTGATACTTACTGTTGTCAAATGCATGAGTATGCCAAGTAACATACAAGACGAAATGGTTGTACGGCGCCGAATTGATAGGCCAAAATGTATCCTATCGATCAGGTGGGAAACCAAATTAGCCCAAAACATTTTACGCAGGAAGAATATTAATTTAGAGTTGTTTTCCATCGATGTTTCATTTTGAGAAACCCCCTACATTTACACGTTTTGGATATCCCATGTTTTCAACCGGCAACAAGACGAACTATTGTGGTCAAGAAATCGACGCATTTAGCCCGAATGAAAACATAGAAAACAATCAGTGTTGAGATAAACAAAGAACTATGTTCAAGGGCGGATCAAGGATTTTTTTCCAGGGGGGGTCCAATCCTAAGATATTTTTTCCAGGGGGGTCTAAGCTCAAATTATGGCTTAAAATGAAATAAATATGTAACATTACACTAAATTTATTTAGTAAAAATTTAATTTTCTGCAAATGCCAGGGGGGGTCCGGACCTCCTGACCCCCCCCTCTAGATCCGCCCATGATGTTCAATAAAATAGACGGAACAGCCACACTATAGACTGGTACCACTGTCAACTTTAACAAAAAGCCTTTGTTAAAGTCGACAGCGTTACCGGTCTAAGCCACACTATAGCCTGAACTATCGTCAATCGAAGTCGGCCAAAATGTAGTAATGAACAGTCGCGGAACTGTTCGTTACTCAATGTCCTTGTACAATTTACACCTCCAGTGATAAAGCTCAAATAACATACCATATTGTACGTACTATAAAAAACAACTATACTGACTGACTTTAAAAACGCATCACTTATTTTCAAAATGTTTTCGTAGTTAAAGTCAACATGATCAAATTTCTACTTCTGATATATATTTCAACAAATAAGACACGATATTCAATAAAATTTATTGCAGTCAGTTACCACGTTATTTCGCACGACGTCAACGTGGAAAATATGGATAACGTTTACGTATATACACCGTAGGTGACCAACTGGATTTTTGTTTTCATATTCCATATTCAAATGGTCAGGAGTTACTTTTATTTCTCAATCAATTGTGCAAGTCCTCGTCACAACTTTCAAGTTAGGTCCTCGTAATTATGGTCATAAAAGGTATTGTGTAAAATATGCAAATTAGGGTCCTCATACCGAAGGTCCTCATAAATCAGGCTAAAGGTGACAAGTCCTCACTACGTTTTCTTTGATTTACTTTGAGTGTTAAGGGAAAACAATATCAATTTTGTACTTTCCACGCAATGAAAAAGAAACATCACATTGCGTTTTATACGCAAACGTTTTACATGGGTCCTCAGGATAACGCGGAAAGTCAAGGTCCTTATATTGTATGCTGTACAAGTATGTTTGTGTGTGTGTGTGTGCGTTTGTGTTCGATGTCAACCGGGGACACTGGTATGAATACACACCTTACAACCGGGGACACACAAAAATCGGGGACGTCCCCGTTTTTACAATTACGTAATATCGAATATATTGCAATATTTGATTTTAAAATGATCATATAAGTTCCAAAAACCAAATTATAGATAATGTCCCCTATTGTCCTAGTCATTCTGTGCAAGATGTACACACGTTGTGGAATAGGACAACTAAAATTATACACATTTTGTCCCCGGTTAAGAAGAAAACATTTCATACAGATATACACACATTTTCTATTTCTATATGTTAGAAAATACCCATTTCTTACGCGATAGTAAATATATAAAAACTAACCATAGATAAGATTTTTAAAAAATCGGGAAGCATATAGTCGCCATGCTGTGCGTACGTCCGTCTTTCTGCCCACCCTTCCGTACGCCCGAAACGGTTTCTCCTCAAACCTTGGACCAAATTGGATGAATCTTCATCAATGAACTCTTAAGAATATTTTCCAGAGGGGAATTCCCTGATTTCAAAATTAAAAGCTGTGTCAAACAAAAAGGAGACTTAATGTAAAAACTGATTTTTCTCTAATTTCTTCGAATGCAATGATCAGAATTTATTGAAAGTTCAAATTTAAGTATTAAATATGCTGCCGTAGACCATACGGTATATTTTAAAGTTATAAAATTGTGTTATGGGAAAAGGGGCCTTAATGTATGATAACTGTACATATCTCTCTGTCAGTCAGTCCAAAGCCATTTCCTCACAACATATGGACCATGTATGATGAAGCTTAATATATGAATTTCTTTTGATAATTTCAAGACAATTTTCCCCTATTTCTCACATTAAGATTGAGTCAAGGTAAAGGGGCGCTTAATACAAATATAGAATAGTTTTTTTCTTGTCATTTCTTTTTATTTAATGGTTAAAATTCTTTTAAATTTTGTATTCATGTTATAAATCAAATGCCCTAGATCAGGCATTGTTTGTAATTTTCATTTTAAGGCTCTGTCTCGAAAAAGGGAACTTAGAGTAAAAATGTTTTTCTCTAATATCTTCAAATTGAATAGTTAGATGCATCTGGGTTTTTTTAATTTAGTTATAAATGAAATGCGACAGTCCTTACATCATTAAACCCGCACTTCACACATCTAGCATTATTCCAAATTTTAAGATGGATCACATATTCATGTACATACACGAAATAAATAAAAGATAAACTGTATCCCCGACAGCCACTGAACACTTTCTGTACTATTGAAATTCTTTATTTGGAAAAAGATAACATGTGGTTGGAGATACTTACAAATGAAAAATGGTCGCGATTTACGTAGTCATTTCATACAATTTATCTATATGTTTTCTAATGGGCCACCTTGAAAGGAAATAATTTCGAACGCCAACTTTTATATCAAAAGAGACTTCAAATAGTTATCAATGATAAAACAGCAGTGTTTACAATTAAACATGTTCAGGGCTTTAGAATAATTTTACATGGACCCGATTGTCATAGTCAATGCATTAACCTCGTTTTCCAGAATTCTTAATATCTTCCATCAATTAGGGTAACCCTCTACACCAAAACTTTATATCTAATAAATGCTTAATATCAATCTCTAGTTATTTAGAAAGAGAATTTAGGGGAACAAGAGCACCGCCTACGGTCGGCTGTTGGATGCTGGAAAGTGTACAAAATGCATCTAGAGTTATCCCCCTTGAAAGTATATGTTGCTCTTTTGATAGTGAACAAGTGTGCCACGTTTCAAGTGAATGCCTTTTGTAGAACCAGAGATCTCACAAAATGTCAAAGTTTTCGCACGACGACGACGACAACAATACCAACAACGACGACATCAAGGCTTTAGCAATACCTCGGAATTACTCCGAAAACAGCCGAGCTAATAATTTCAAATTAACTTTGTTCCAGATTGTTACGGAAATTTCAATCTTTCTATTTTATATTATTTCAAATTTTCGTCTTTAAAAATTAAAGCACCCAATGACACATTATAACTTTTAATTGCATAACTTAACTCTATGGTAATAAAAAATAACTGTATGTTAATATTTGATTGGGACACAAATAAACTACTGTCGCACTTGTTGCTCATATTTTATACACTCTATCTAAATGAATTTGAATTTCCTTTTTGAAAGGACCGTATCTCTACGTTCAACGTTTGGTATTATGAGAGCTATAATTTAGCTTTTTATGACAGAGCAGATGAGATTACTTACAATTAATCTTGATCTGATTAATCAACACTGTCCACTTTTGATATACACTATGTCTTACTGAATTATAGATATGTTGCTTCAATTAGGAAAGACAACAACACCAACCCCTTTAATCTATCGATTACTAAATGTAGATCTTACTTAATATATTAACTATTTTATGGATTTAGATCATATATGATCTTCCTTCTTCAATTAGGCCCTAACATTAAGGCTTTAATCATATTTTAGATCTCACTGATCTATTTCAATTCTCAATTCTCTCCATTTTCAATGTATATATATAACACATATTGAAATATCTCCCTGCAATAGGGAAGGCCTCTACATTTTCGCTTTGAGTTTATAACATTAGAATACTAAACATAGAGTGTACTTTTTATGAGATTCATTTTAAGTATTTACGTTCTTTCTTCAATTAGGGTAACCCTCTACACCAAAACTTTATATCTAATAAATGCTTAATATCAATCTCTAGTTATTTAGAAAGAGAATTTAGGGGAACAAGAGCACCGCCTACGGTCGGCTGTTGGATGCTGGAAAGTGTACAAAATGCATCTAGAGTTATCCCCCTTGAAAGTATATGTTGCTCTTTTGATAGTGAACAAGTGTGCCACGTTTCAAGTGAATGCCTTTTGTAGAACCAGAGATCTCACAAAATGTCAAAGTTTTCGCACGACGACGACGACAACAATACCAACAACGACGACATCAAGGCTTTAGCAATACCTCGGAATTACTCCGAAAACAGCCGAGCTAATAATTTCAAATTAACTTTGTTCCAGATTGTTACGGAAATTTCAATCTTTCTATTTTATATTATTTCAAATTTTCGTCTTTAAAAATTAAAGCACCCAATGACACATTATAACTTTTAATTGCATAACTTAACTCTATGGTAATAAAAAATAACTGTATGTTAATATTTGATTGGGACACAAATAAACTACTGTCGCACTTGTTGCTCATATTTTATACACTCTATCTAAATGAATTTGAATTTCCTTTTTGAAAGGACCGTATCTCTACGTTCAACGTTTGGTATTATGAGAGCTATAATTTAGCTTTTTATGACAGAGCAGATGAGATAACTTACAATTAATCTTGATCTGATTAATCAACACTGTCCACTTTTGATATACACTATGTCTTACTGAATTATAGATATGTTGCTTCAATTAGGAAAGACAACAACACTAACCCCTTTAATCTATCGATTACTAAATGTAGATCTTACTTAATATATTAACTATTTTATGGATTTAGATCATATATGATCTTCCTTCTTCAATTAGGCCCTAACATTAAGGCTTTAATCATATTTTAGATCTCACTGATCTATTTCAATTCTCAATTCTCTCCATTTTCAATGTATATATATAACACATATTGAAATATCTCCCTGCAATAGGGAAGGCCTCTACATTTTCGCTTTGAGTTTATAACATTAGAATACTAAACATAGAGTGTACTTTTTATGAGATTCATTTTAAGTATTTACGTTCTTTCTTCAATTAGGGTAACCCTCTACACCAAAACTTTATATCTAATAAATGCTTAATATCAATCTCTAGTTATTTAGAAAGAGAATTTAGGGGAACAAGAGCACCGCCTACGGTCGGCTGTTGGATGCTGGAAAGTGTACAAAATGCATCTAGAGTTATCCCCCTTGAAAGTATATGTTGCTCTTTTGATAGTGAACAAGTGTGCCACGTTTCAAGTGAATGCCTTTTGTAGAACCAGAGATCTCACAAAATGTCAAAGTTTTCGCACGACGACGACGACAACAATACCAACAACGACGACATCAAGGCTTTAGCAATACCTCGGAATTACTCCGAAAACAGCCGAGCTAATAATTTCAAATTAACTTTGTTCCAGATTGTTACGGAAATTTCAATCTTTCTATTTTATATAATTTCAAATTTTCGTCTTTAAAAATTAAAGCACCCAATGACACATTATAACTTTTAATTGCATAACTTAACTCTATGGTAATAAAAAATAACTGTATGTTAATATTTGATTGGGACACAAATAAACTACTGTCGCACTTGTTGCTCATATTTTATACACTCTATCTAAATGAATTTGAATTTCCTTTTTGAAAGGACCGTATCTCTACGTTCAACGTTTGGTATTATGAGAGCTATAATTTAGCTTTTTATGACAGAGCAGATGAGATTACTTACAATTAATCTTGATCTGATTAATCAACACTGTCCACTTTTGATATACACTATGTCTTACTGAATTATAGATATGTTGCTTCAATTAGGAAAGACAACAACACTAACCCCTTTAATCTATCGATTACTAAATGTAGATCTTACTTAATATATTAACTATTTTATGGATTTAGATCATATATGATCTTCCTTCTTCAATTAGGCCCTAACATTAAGGCTTTAATCATATTTTAGATCTCACTGATCTATTTCAATTCTCAATTCTCTCCATTTTCAATGTATATATATAACACATATTGAAATATCTCCCTGCAATAGGGAAGGCCTCTACATTTTCGCTTTGAGTTTATTACATTAGAATACTAAACATAGAGTGTACTTTTTATGAGATTCATTTTAAGTATTTACGTAACATCTTTTGAAATATCTTCTCCATTAAGAAAACCCATTACAATAAAAATTGCTTTCTGCATTGAAAATAAATATCCCTACATTTAAGGGTTTGTATAATAGAATGCAAAAATCGTTATCCATGATAAAACACATACAAATACTTTTCATTGAACCTGTTACGAAATTTTACATAGTGTATAAGCTGTTCGATGTGTATAGAATTTTTTTAAATGTTTTGATGAGTTATCTTGTTATTGATGCTAACCAATAAACTGGTGGATATAGACTTCACGTACATGTGGAAGCACGTGCAAAACGTGTTTCAGCAAAATTGCGCCAGACAGCCTTCAGAAGCGAGGAAAACGTGCTTTTAATGCATAATTAGTTAGCTTTTAAAAATTGCAAACGAGACTGATTTTATAAGGTTTATACATTTACGTTGAAAAATAATGTAGGTCGAAAAAAATTGCTAAACTTTTTTCCCTCAGTATATATTAATTGTATCCCGATTTTCACGGAAATGCACGCTTTTTGTCCAATCAGCATCTAGATTGATTAAAGAGTGCTCTGAATTAACATTTAAATGCTAGGAAAAGCTCGGTGTGATTTTAAAGAAAATTATATGTCAACATGTAATAGGGGTTACTAACATATAATCTATGGCCGCGATTAACGTAGTTTCATACACTCTAAATCACCCAATTTGAATTTCCCCTTGAACGAAGGTTTATCCACAAAGTTAATTAATAAAGACAGTCTTTACATAGAAATCATTGATGAAACACGTCAGTTATTACAATTTAACATGTTCATGGCTTCTGAACAATTTGTCATGTCCCGATTGTCAAAGTCGCTTCATACACACCATTTTTCTGAATTCTTAATATCTTCCTTCAATTAGGTCAATTAGGTCCTATACATCAAAATTTTAAATCTGATGAATGCATAATAATATTCGCAAGTTTTATAGAAGGAGTTTTTGGATAGCTCATTTAAGAAATTAATTTAAATCATCTATATCCCTGATTGTCACGAAAACTTAATGCTTTTATTCCTGTTGAATTCTCAAATTCCATATTCGAAAAAGGAAAACAAACAAACCCTTCTTTAACAAGTAAATCTTGGGATAAGTCTATAATGGGAAAATAACATGTGACAGGAGTTTCTAACAAATAAACTTTAGCCGCGATTGATGTCGTCATTTCATACACTTTATTTACCTACAATTTAAGTTGCCTCAATTTTATATCAAAAGACACCTTAAATAATTATTAATGATAGAAAAATCAGTTTTGAAATTAAACATTTTTGGGGCTTCTGAATAAATGCACATGTCCCAAATTGACGTAGTCATTTCATTCAATCCGTTTTGCTGAATGGTAAATATCATATATCAATTAAGTTAGCCTTCCTTAACAGCAGTTTATATCTAATATCAGCTAAAGATAAATCTTATTTGTAACATTGAAACAGTATTTTGATTTTCAGATTCAGTATTCAGTATTCAGAATTAATCAAAATCAACTACATTGTATGTCCCCGATAGTCACGGAAATTGCACGCTTTTCGTCCTTTTAATCTCAATATTGAGTAAAGAGTGCTCGCAAAAACTCAATTCAACTTTTAAATGCTAGGAATAGCTCTTTGTGGTTAAATGTGTTTTAAGTGTTCGGGGCTACTAAATAATCTTACATGTCCCCGATTTTCATTGTCGATTCATAAACACCATTTTTTCTGAATTCTATATTTCTTCTTTCAATTCGGTTAACCCTCCACATTAAAATCTTATATCTATTGCATGCTTAATATTAATCTCTATTTATGTAGAAGTGTATTTAGATAGCATCTTTAGGAAATTGATTTAAATCAAGAAATTCCAAGATCTTGACAGTATTTCACGCTTTCCAAACGGTTGAATTTGAAAACTCAATCTTAAACACAAGTTCTTTCTAGCTTTTAAATGTCACGATTGTATGATAACATTGGATTTGGGTTACTTACATATAAACTTTGGCTGTGATTGACGTTTTCATTTCATAAATTTCAAATTCTAAAAATTTAAGTTACCTTCTTTAAAGGAGATATAACCCGACATACGATTCTATATCAAAAGAGAGATTTCAAATGATAAAACATGTCAGTAATTCTACTTAAACACGTTCGGGTCTTTTGAATAATTTCACATGTCCGCGATTGTCTTACTTAGGAAATTAACTCCAATTAGCCGAATTCTAATTATCTTATATCCAATAAATGCTTAAGACAAATCTTACTCATTTCTATTGAAATGGCATTTCGATAGCATCTATTCGGAACAATCAAAATCAACAATGTCCCCGATTGTCACGCTTTCTGCCCCATCAATCTCAAGATTGAGTAATGAGTGCTCAGAAAAGCTCCATTTAACTTTTACATGCTAGGAATAGCTGTCTATGATTATAAAGAAATTGTATGACAACTTAAGATTGGGGTTACTTACATATAAACTATGGCTGTGGTTAACAAAGTCATTTCACACACTAAATTTGACATTTCCCTTTAAGAAAAATTAATCTACGCGGTAAAATGTAAATAATATGAAACTTTTCATAAAAATCATTGATTAGACACATCAGTTATTACCATTATCATGTTCATGGCTGTTGAACGATTTGAAATGTCCTCGATCGTCATAGTTGCTTCATACCCCCCATTGTATCTGAATTCTTAATATTTTCCTTCAATTTCGTCAACCATATACATCAAAACAATTATCTTACAAATGCAGGATAATAATATCTAGTTTTATAGAAAGAGTATTTAGATAGCACATTTAAGGAATTTATTCAAAAATCAACTTTGTCCCCGATTGTCTGGAAAATTTCATGCTTTTGTTTCTAATGAATTTAAAAGTTCCATTTATGAGAAAAGAAAGCAAACAAAAGCTTCTTTTAACTTTTAAATCCTAGGTAAAGTTTCTATTGTGATTGGAGTTTCTAACAAATAAATTTTAGCTGCGATTGACGTAGGCATTTCATACACTTTATCTACCTACAATTTAAGTTGCCTCCTTGAACGGAAACATACCCTTAAGTTCAATTTAAACTCAAAATACTAAGAAGAACAAGGCACATTAAATTGTAGATAGATAAAGAAAATAAAACGACTACGTCAATCGTGCCTATAGTTTATTTGTTAGTAGATCCATTCACATGTTACCTGTAAAACTAGAGATTAATAGTAAGCAATCTTTTTCCCTATACAAACTTATCCTAGGATTTAAAAGTTAAACGTAGCATTTGTATTCTTTCTATTCCCTAAATGGAATTTTAAAAGTAATCAGGAATGAAGGCATGAAATTTTCGTGACAATCGGGGACATGGTTGATTTTAACTTAATTTCCTAAATGTGCTATCTAAATACTATTTCTATATAACTAGACATTGTTATTTAGCATGTATTTCATATGAAGTTTGATGTAGCGGGTTTACCTCATCGAGGGCAGATATTAATAATTAAGAAAAATGGTATGTATGAAGCGACTTTGACAATCGGTGACACGTCAAATCGTTCAGAAGCCATGAATATGTTACATTGAAATAACTAATGTGTTTCATCAATGATATCTATGTAAAGTCTCTTTTGATAAAAAATTAACCTTGTAGAATATTCAAATTTTGTAAGAGTGTATGAAATGACTACGTTTTATACGGCCTTAGTTTAAATGTAAGTAACCCCAATCACATGTTGACATTCAATTTTCTTTATAATCACAAAGAGCTATTCCTAGAAAATAAAAGTTAAATTGAGTTATCCGAGCAATCTTTACTCAATATTTAGATTAATAAGATAGAAAGCGTTTAATTTCCGTGACAAATGGGGACATAGTCAGATTTTGGTTGATTCCGAATAGATGCTATCGAGATACCCTTTCTATTATAATGAGTTAGATTTATCTTCAGCATTATTATATATAAGGTGCTGATGTAGAGTGATTATTTAAATGAAGGAAGATATTTAAAATTTTGTGAATTGGAGTGAATTACTAGAATATGGCAATTGCGTACATGTGAAATTATTCAGAAGGTCCGAAAAAGTTCAATTATAAATACTGACATGTTTTATCAATGGAAATCACTTGAAATCTCTTTTGATATAAAATTGTACGTCTAGTTGTTCCCTTTAATTGCGATAACTTAAAATGTTTGAATGTAAATTTTATGAAATGATCTCGTCAATCGCATCCATAGCTTATATGATAGTACCCCAGTCACATGTTATCACACAATCGTGGCATTTAAAAGTTAAAATGAGCCTTTTTTTTGGCTTTCTTGACTAAAGATGCAGTTTTCAAATTCAACAGTTTGGTATGCGTGAAAGACAGTCATAATCGTGGTTTTGAAATTTTCGTGACAATCGGGGACAAACTTATTAATAAGATAATTCCATAATTGTGCTATATCAATTCCATTTCAATATAATAAGAAATTGATATTGAGCATTCATTAGGTCAAAAGCTGAGATGTAGAAGGTTTACCTATTAAAAGGAAGATATTTAAATATTAGAAAAATGGCGTGTGTAAATCTATTATGTCAATCGGGTACATGCTAAATTATTCAGAAGACCCGGACATGTTCAATCGTAATAACTGACGTTTTTCATCAATGATATCTATGTAAAGTCTCTTTTGATATAAATCAAGCCGGGTAGATCTATTTCTTTTTAAGGGAAAATAAATTTTAGTTAGATAGAGTGTATGAAATGACTACGTCAATCGCAGCCAATGTTTAGATGTAAGTAACCTAATCACAAGTTGTCCTTCAATTTCTATATAATCACAGACAGCTATACCCTAGCATTTAAAAGTTAAATTGAGCTTTTCCGAGCTCTCTCTTTACTCAATATTGAGATTTTAAAATACAGAAAATGTGCAAATTTCGTGTCAAATCGGGGACATAGTTGATTTTGATTCAGCAAAGAAGCTATCGAAATACTCTAACTATATAATAGATAAGATTTGTGTAGAATTTGATGTAGATGTTTAAACTACTTGAATGAAGATATTAAGGATTAAGTGAAACGGGGTGAATTAATTGAGTATGAAAATCGCGGACTAGTGAAATTATTCAGAAGCCCCGAACATGTTTAATCACAAATGCTGACATGTTTCAAAATTGATATTCATTTGAAATCTCATTTGACATAATTATACGTTTGGATATATTTCCTTTAAATTTTAGATTGGTAAAAAATGTATGAAGTGATAACGTCAATCGCAGCCATGGTTTATTTGTAGGTAACTTCGATCACTTGATACTATACATTCTTTTCTCAAGATGGATGTTACAAATTCTACAGGACAAAAAGCTTGGAATGCCTGTCACAATCGGGGACATGTTTGATTTTAAATTTATTCCCTATATATGCAATCTAAACTCTCTTTCAGTATAAATAGAGATTGATGGTGATCATGTATTAAATATAAGGGTTTGTTGTGTAGGGTTAACCGAATTGAAGGAAGATATTTAGAATTAAGAAAAATGGTGTGAATGCAGCGACAATGATGGAAGATCATTCAGTAGCTCCGAACATTTACAAATGTAATTACCAACGTGTTTCATCATTGGTATCTATGCAAAGTCTCTTTTAATATAAAACCAACCGTGTAGATTAATTTCCTGTCAAAATCAAATTCAGTAAGATACAGTGTATGAAATGAATACCTTTATTGGTTTAAATTTTGCGCAGTCAAGCTTTATCGCAAAACAGACAAAATAAAATCTCTACAAATGATATGAACAGTAGATCAAGCAACATGTAAGACAAAAATGCACTTATGTAGAGAGTTTATCTAATCGAAGAGAGAATTTTCAAACTCAGGCGGCGTGCATGAATTGTGTTACCATCGGGGACATTGTATATCTGAGATCTATGTTAAAGCTTCCAATGTTGAAACCGTTTAAGACGGAATTTCTCTCTACTTCGAAGATGAAATTCTATTAACTCAGTGCCACAAATACATAAAATGTGATAGCAACCGGAATCACTTTTTTATTTCTTAGACAAGTCCGAACGTATCTTTTCGAAATAAATGAGATATACTTTGTAGTTGAGATCTAACTTTATAAGTTAATAGATTAACAAGGAAAAAATTGTCTTCCATATTGAAAAATAAGTTCTATCTATAAACATAATAGCAATCATTAAATAGATAAAAACTAAAAAAAGTATTCCATATATATGTAAAGCGTTATTGTTTTGGCTTTTCAAAGCGAACTGATATTTTCAAACAGATGTTTTCTATATGCATTATACTGTTGGGGGCTTTATCGATACTTAAAATCTTTTAGACAGAGTGTACGAAATTACCATGACAATCGGGGACATTGTTAATAACTATGAAATTTCTGAACATTTTCAATAAAAAGTACACTTATGTGTTGTTGTTGATTGATTGAATGTGGTTAAACGCCACTTTTAACAGTATTTCAGTCATATCGCGACGGCTGGAGCTCCTAACAATGATTTTCTGGTATTTCACACACCGGCACTACCACTACATCCTAGCCTAGCTGCTATCCCACTTATGATAACGATTATCTATCCTTTGATGAGAGACAAATGTCGGAATGAATATGTGCCGCCGCCAGGGATCGAACCCATGACATACAACGATTGAAGAGTAGGAGTCTGGTGCGATACCGACTGCGCTATGACGGCGGTTTCATTGATAACGATGTTTGCATTTTATAGTACAAAACCTTAACTGTAGGGATATTTATTCTTTGACGGAAACTCATCCGTATTATGATGAGTTTTCTTAGTGAAGGAGATATTAAGAAGACATAAACACATAAAAAATGAATCTTGAGTAAATTCAAATCTATGTTTGATATTATTATTTATAAGTTGTAATGCTTGATGTCAAAAGATTTATCAACAGATATTATGTATATACTTTGAAAATTCTAAAAGAAATATATAAAAAAGATCAGTGAGATCTAAAGATATGATTAAACCTTAAAGTTAGGGGGCTTTTTGAATAAAAGAAAGATACTTCATCACATGTTATCTGAGGACACAAATAATTCATGTATTAAGTGAGATCAATGGGGGTATGAATCGACTATGACAATCGGGGACATGAAAAATTATTAAGAAGAACAGAACATGTTGAGTTGTAATTACTGACTTGTTTCATCATTGATATCAATGTAAAGTCTCTTTTTATATGAAATTAACCATG